>APFE031743290.1:0-14219 GCA_000404065.3 Pinus taeda
ATTGTAGGTGGGTTTTCATCTTGGAATTGGCCTCCCTATACGGGATCCATGCCCTCCAGAGGATCACAATGGCATTTGTAGGCTAAACGTTGAGAGCCATTGGCCTCTATTTATGTAGAGAATTGATTGCCACACCACGGGCTTCTTTAGCACCACCATTTGTTTGTTCGTGCCCCAGTTATTCAGAGATGATGATGCACTTGGACCACATTGCCTCAGCCGACTACACATTGCACCAAACACTTGGCAGTTGTTCCAAGGCCCAGAGGAGGTTTTGTCTTTCCTAGGGAAACATGGTAGGGCATGTGTCATCTTCTAGCCCTCATTGATGGAGCATCGACTTGATCTTGAGCCACTTGGAAACCCATGAGACCCATTTGGAGCTCACAAAGCCCAAATAGGGGATTGGAGATGTTTTGCAACATATGAAGGGCATCACCCTCTTTGTCATAGTTTTTGAGACACTCTCCTAATTTTTTAACACAAGAGGCCTCAACACTACTCTCTAGCCTACCTCGCATGCATGACATCAGCTACACATGGGCTTCAGAGAGAGTTAATTTAATTTTTAAAGCTATCATGGTTGGCTTGTAACCATGGGTGTGTTACTATAGCATATTAGGCATGTAAAAGAGGGTTTTGTCTTTCATTATTTGAACTAATAACTCTTGCATAAATAGGAGAGACCTTATCTCATCCTAGCATCACACTTGGGATTTTCGATACCTCATTAGAGATTTTCGGACCTGCAATTTGTCGATGGTTTTTGGATATTTTGGATGAATTTTGATGTTTGGATAATTTCGCTATCTTTCTTGGAGCTTCTATTTGGCATTGTTATGGATGGATATGTTCTATCTTGTAAGTGCTCTTTATTGATGAATTTTTTATTTTGTTAATGCCTAATGCATGGAATATTGTCTCATGGTTATTAATGTGGCCTTATTGATGAAAAGTAGTCTAAAAATTGCAACTATTGGGAAATTTTGCATGTATTACTCATAGATAGTGAATGAATTAAAGTTCCTAGGGGATTTATTACATTTGCATCCTTGAAACCCCATTAACAAGTGTCGTCGAAGTATAAATATCTAAAGATGTGGTGAAGTTGCTTCCATTAAGGGTAGTGAAGCTACTTCCTTTAGGTCTCCTTGAAAAAGTGAGTTGCCAACATTGAGATTTGTGGATGGTTCTTGGAGATTTTGGATGAATTTTGATGTTTGGATAATTTCACTATCTTTCTTGGAGCTTTTATTTGGCATTGTTATGGATGGATATGTTCTATCTTGTAAGTGCTCTTTATTGATGAATTTTTTATTTTGTTAATGTCTAATGCATGGAATATTGTCTCATGGTTATTAATGTGCCCTTATTGATGAAATGTAGTCTAAAAATTGCAACTATTGGAAATTTTGCATGTATTATTCATAGATAGTGAATGAATGAATGTTCCTAAGGGATTTATTACACTTGCGTCCTTGAAACCCCATTAACAAGTGTCATCGAAGTATAAATATCTAAAGATGTGGTGAAGTTGCTTCCATTAAGGGTAGTGAAGCTACTTCCTTTAGGTCTCCTTGAAAAAGCGAGTTGCCAACGTTGAGATTGTCCTTGACTCCATAGCCTACCAATGGTTAGGCACTGATCTTAAATCCTCGGTGATCACTCAAAACTCAAGAATTATCTCTCCTTTTTAGCTTTGTTTTTCGTCCCCTTAAGGATAAGGAGGCCTCCCTAAGGCTTGGTACGAAATCTTTTAGAGGACGTTTTGAACTTCATTTGGATAGAATTCTTCCATTGTATCTCCTCTAGTTATCCTCAAGTTTTGGTGGAATTCTCGAGGCGGAATTTCTAGGTGTTTGATGCCCTAAACATTGCATCAAGAGGGAACCCTTGAAGTTAATCCTTCAACTTGGAGATTCTTTGAAGGCATGTGCTTTTTAATACTTGTTGAAGTAAATCCCACATTGTCTTTTCTCTTGTCTACCTTGACCTTAGATGCATTTATATCTCATCATATATCTCAACCCTAGGTCTCGTGTAGCCATCTTTCAAAGGGGTTTTTCATGGAAGGTCTTACTAGCTTCTCCCAAAGATCATACTTTTGTTGAACCCTTCCATTGAATGAGCCACCTTCCCTCACTATAAACCTATCATAGATATACATCTATCACAAGTGAGGGTTACTGGGACCCCTCCCATCAGTGAAAATCCGAGAAGAGTAGGGGACTTAGGTTGTGGTGACAGTGGGCCTCTATCCCAAGTGTTGTTGTGCCCTCTAGCTTTTTGCCTCTTTATAAGACTTGCTAGTTTGTGCAGTAACACAAGGTTTACAAATCAACAATTTGTCTAGAAATTTGTGCCAATATCCAAGTCAAAATACTAGTCAAACCATGGCCACCTTCAACATTCAACAACAAACTATTTAGGGCTATCCATAGCCCTATTTCCCTATTTTGAGGTGCGGTCAGCATCCAACAAGCCTTGGCCTGTCTCATCAAGATCTGCGGCAGGCCCTACGGCCCTCTCTTTTACTGCCCTCTAACTCGACCTCCTTCATGCTTGATTGCGGCTCCTTGTTGCCCTCTTCCACATGAGAATAGTCCTTCTTGCTCTTCGTTGGTGTAGAAAATGAAATGTCACATCATCTATCTATACCAATCGAATGAGGGTAAAATTACCCAAGGGACACACCCTTTCATTAGTTGGGCCGACTTGATACTCCAAAAATCTTTTTTTTTTAATTTAATCTTTCATTATTCTTCTAGGTCGGCTTAGGAATGCAGGAATACCTCCCAACCCTACAAAAAATCGACACAGCCTTCACCTTCAATCTAGTTGATGCCTATGCAGTCAATGAATCTCTTGCACTTAGCAACTCCACCCAATAGTGGTCCTCTTATATTCTCTTATTCTGACACTTGGCCCATTCTATACTCATCTGCAAACTACACAATGCTTTATTGAACCTACCATTTCTCCACTTGTTTGCTTCCAGGGTCACAACCAAAAGGACTTCTCTGCTACTCTCATACCAAGGGGCTCAATCAGTTCAACTTTTTTGTTGTCATCATCATGGCCATTCAACCCTTTGTGTGTGTGTGTGTTCATCTTGTCTAGTCTCACTTTTACTACTTTTGTTGCTCATCACCCCCTACAAGTGCTTCATCAAATAATTTTTGCTATTCTTTTCGGATGCTCTAGAGTCTATAATCAAATATTCTTTTTTTACTTAGCCATAAATGGATATGTTGGATCTATAATCAAATCTTCTTCTTTTACTTAGCCATAAATGGCTATGCTGGATGCTATGTCATTCTATTTTCTATTGATGTGCTTCTACTACTAATAATGGAGTCTACCTTTTTATATTGCATGAAGGACATAAGACAACTTGAATCAACTAATATTTCATAACCGTGACTTTAATGAGTGTTGTCGACTGGATGTCGACAAGTGTTGGCAAGAAGTTGAGAAACTTAAATTACACAAACAACAACATTCATTTTTCGTTTTCGACACCATTCAACTCAACAACAATATGGCAGACTCAACTCAAGTTATTAATGGTCCTTTATGGCTTTTTGTGCATAGACCAAAGCTCTTAATAACCCCTTTTGACATATTCCAATTTTTAAATAATGAATTAACCAAAATATTTATGCATTATCAATAACTACACTAGTTATTCCTTGTGTCCTGGTTCCTCTTTCATTTAATGCAGGGCATTTGATCTTCACTTCTTCAACACGATCTCTATCCATCATAATAACAAAATTTGTTTGAAACAATTGGGTAGTCTCTATCATTCGTGGACTAAGAGCACAAGATGAAAAACAGATATATCGATAAAAGTAAGTCAACTCAAAATTACAATCAATCTCGACCCATGACTAATGGACAGTGAATTCTACTATTGGTCAAATGTTATTGTAGTTGGCGTAGTCGACCAAATCACAAGGAGCACATTATAGAATAATGTTGATGGCTTTCAATAATTTCACTTTCTCCTCACATAGCAATAAGGTTTTGCACACCTTAAGTGGTTAAATTCAGTAATACGCAAATCTACCACAAGTCTAGCAAAGAGCGACCAAATCAACTATGGGCAATGTTGACTATTTCAACATCAACTCTTGATCATGTGGTTAATTTTGTTATAGTTGAGTGTTCACATTCTTACTACGCTTCTCCCACATTAAAAGAAATTTGATGCATTAGAATGATTGCACTTTGAAACTTTAGAAGTCATTGATAGAATTGCATTCTCCCTTTTGGCTTCAATTAATTCCTTGTAATGGCACATGAATTGGATTAAATCCTTTGGCTTGCTCCAACAATTTGAACAACAATAATGTTCACTATTTTGAAATCAAGAAGTGAAGTCCCAAGGACAAAGAGACCATGTCCCTTGAACCAAATCTCCTTTGGATCAGCCCAAAACAAAAGCAAAATCACCTCATAGTTCACAAATTGACAAAACCAAATTGTTGCACTTAACTTTTGAAATATTTGCAATAAATAAATGTTCGACTATGTTGCGTCTATAGAGACACGTCAAGCTACTCAGAGGAATTCTCCCATGCTATTAGCAGTTGATGTGAATGAACCTGACAATCAGTTTGGTTTGTTGTAATGGAGTCAACCAGGCTGTAAATGATAAAGGTTTTCTTTGTCTTGCCAAAGTTTAACTAACCAAGCAAGAGACAATATGATAGTCATCCCTCCAAGAGACAGAAGCGTAATGCCCATCATTATCATTCCTTCAAATATTCCAACATATAGAGTTTTGGCCAAAGAGAAACACCAAGGGTCTATGCAGAAAAAAATAAAAACAAAAAAACATTGAGGACTGGGGATAATCATACCAAACAAATGTAGATTGTTGTCCAATTCATTCGAGTAGCATCAATTAATTTAGAGTATTTTCTTTATCTTCCCATATCTTTTCTTGCGCAGTCAGTTCATCCACAAGTAATCGAACATCCCCGAGAATCTTTTTGACATGCAGGTTTTAAGTTTTACTATGAGCATCCACAAGCATTCTTGATAATATTTTGTTTTTCTTGTGCAGTTTTTATCGAGCAAAGTCCACAAGCAGCGTCCACAAACATACTTCATCTTGTAGATCTTCATCTCACTCTTCTTTTGCAGGTTCAAACCATCTCCATTTGCTATTAAAGCCCCGAGCTCAATACCAATGGCAACGGAACCAAATGTTATAGTCAGAGCCTCAACACGCAGACAAAAACGGACTACATCATGAACACCAGCCAGAACACATGCATTATACATGAGAAGAGACATTGGGAAGGAATTCCAACCTTTTGCATTAAGTCTTCATGTGCATTTATACATTAGGAAAGTGGTTGGAGTGGTTATAACCACTCTATCTAACCATTAGTTAAGTGTTTTTACCCTTTGTTACATACATACCATATATTAACTTCGTGTTTAATGACTAATGTGTGATGATTATTACATAGGCCTAGCATGCCCTTTCAACAGGGAGTTTGGTGCGAGTCATGAAAGATTACATGATCTTGTTCATCAAACATGGGGAGATGGAGATCTACATGTCTGCCTTTTTATTTCACATGTTATGGTGCTCGCATCTTTTGAGGCATGTTGCATGGTTGAGTTTACATATTTGGAGGCAGTGTTGCACATGTAATAGTTATTCACCTTTTGGGGTGTCTTCTACATATTAAGATGCATGCTCATACTTTGAAATGTACTTTTGAGGCATTTCACATATCCCAGTGCATATGCTACATAGTTGGAGGCATTTCACATATCCCAGTGCATATGCTACACAGTTGGAGGCATTTGAAGCTTTAGGAGAGTGCCCTGCATTACATGAACACACTTGCCAATCTTTTGGTTGTCCCAATAGAAAGGTGGAACGACATCTTGAAGAGCACCAATTTGACTAGGTCATCTATTACTATTTTAATGTACATCATTGGAAGATGGGCTTTCTTGACGGGCACATCAAGGAAGGAGGTTATATTTCACATGTATCCACACTTGTCCTGACATGTTTTTGGAGACAGTGTTCGTAGGGGTTGACCATTCCTGCATGTTGCTCTATGAGATCCTCATCATAGGGGCACAATGTTGAAAAATGTAACTAGTGTTGGTCTTCATAATTGTATCTGAGTCATGATGTAATGTATTTATCAAAAGAAAGAAAAAGAAATTTTATTATAAAAGAAATTGACTTATTAAAGCATGGGTTTCATTCTTGGGTCAATGATTTTTAGCTCAAAACCTCCTTTGTAGGCCTTCTAAGGTTTGTGTCAAGAGTCATTGTCTTTGTCAATATGTAAAATACCCTTCTTGGGCTTTATCTATCAAAAAAAAAAATATTTTGATGTAAATTAGGTCTTCTAGGTCTTCTCCACCAAGTCGGCCTCAACCTAGACAAATCGGCCTAATTAAGAGGCAAAATCCACTATATGAAGGCAACAACTCGACGTCATTTGGAGGACATTCACAACAAGTTTGATCTACAGTTGCCAGAGAAGAAAAAGGGTGTGAAATTCAAGGAAGAAGGAGAAAAACCCTACCAAAGAAGAGGAAACCCTAGCAAAAAAGTTTGGAGACCATGTTCTCTCTCTTGTAATCCACACGTGCAAAATTTTGAAACTGCAGGAGGGCCGAAGCTGCAGGGTTGCAATAGGGTCGAAATTCTAGAGTCGTTGGGATGGAATTCTATCTATGATGTAGTGTTGATGTAGTATTTTTCTTGTTGATCTTTGAAGTTTGGATGAGGGTTGACTTCGTGGAGTGAGAAGAGTCTTTTGGTCTAAGGTCTTGGTCTATCTCAACTTGATTTACTAGTGGAAGAGTTTGATTGGGTTTCCCCTATAGAGGGGTTTTAGCTCTAGTTCAGTGCCTATATCTGGTGTTGTTGATCTTCATGTTTTGATGTGATGATTGCTTGATGAAAAGAAGATAAAAGAAGAACATTAAAAAAGTTAATAAGACTACAGGAATATCACAAGTTATTATCAACATAAGAGAATTTTTTTGCCTTTCTGATTTTCTAACATAGTATCAAAGCTAAGGTAAAAGAGGAAAGAAAAAAACGCAATTTAAAGGTCTATTGAAAGAAGGGTTAAGAAGGAAGGAACAAAAGAATGTCATTAAGGAAAGGATCATATAAGAAGAAAAGCCTACTATCTATAAAGTATATGGCAACTTCAATGAAAACAGAAAATAAGCTAGAAGGAGCCTCCAACTACAAGGCATGGAAGAAGAGGATGAATTTTATTCTTGCTAAGCATAAAAGTTTTGGATTTTGCTAAAGGAAAAGTTAAGAAACCTACAAATGATGCAGGAAAGGAAAAGTACAAGGAAACTGACATCTTGACCATGAATCTAATAGTAGATGGAGTGAAGGACAATCTAATCCCATACATATCCAATATAGACTCTGCACAAGAAATGTATGAAGCCCTCTCCAAGTTGCTTACCATCAAAAACATTAGTTATATAGCTAGTCTCAAGAATGAACTAAGAACAATAAAGATGACAAAATAGGATACTATATCATCATATTTTTTAAGGATCTCTAGAATAAAAGATGAACTCCAAGCTATTTATGAAGTTGTACCAAAGAAAGAACTCGTGATTGTTGCACTACTAAGTCTACCAAAATCTTGGAGCTCTTTTCCATTAGGAATTAGCAATTGGAAAGTCACACCAACCTTTAAACAAATGTGGAATTCATGCAGTCAAGAAGAAGCCCACATCTCATTAGTAAGTGACAAAAAGGAGGACGAAGAAAACAACACTACAAATGCCTACTCTGCTCATAACAAGAAGAAGGGAGTATACAAGAAGTTCAAAGGACCAGAGAAGAAGGTTGATCTATGAAAGATTGAATGCTACAATTGTCATAAGATGGGACACTACAAAATTCAATGTCCCGAAAATCCATGAAATAAGAAGAGAGAAAGAGAACGTGCAAATATTGTCAATGAAGCTCCATGAAAGGAAAACAAGACTAAAGAATCTGAAGTCAAAGACTTATCTGCTAAAGTCTCTTAGTGATACATATCCTTCTACTTTAAGTTTTGCAATGTTTTCTTCTATGTCTTGATTTCTAGAGCTCATAGATCTAATATGTCTTGTTAGGAATTCTTGAATTGTTTTTGAAAGGTTGTAGGTATCCCTCAAAAAAGGATTGGATTAAGAGGGGGGGCCTTCACCATTTTACTAAAATATAAGTATATTGTTCTTTGTTTCATCTTTCATGTTTTGTTTCCTCCTCACATCGAGATTTATTTGAATTGTATACTCATAACCTTTTTCTTTATATTTTCCTTGTTAGGAAAGCTTATAGAATACACAAAGGTTGTGGAGGGAACTTCAAAGGAAAGACTTGAATCATGAAAGAAGTTTTGTTGCAAAGGAAGCCCTTCAAGAATTGATGTCATACAAGGTTTGTTAAAACACAACTCAAGGTATGTCTTAGACTACAAGTTTTATTAAAGATATGATCATTCTCACTGTGAAGTTTGCTTTACATTACTAAAATCTTTATGTCTAGGTTTCTAAATCATAAAGATTCTTGTTAGGGCAATTTATCATTAGATTGAATCTACCCTTGTTATAATATCTCTTGTCATTTGATTATTCTTATGAAACCCTAAACATTAGGGTTCACTGTAAAAGCCTAGCCTATTGATGTTGAGAGTCTGTCAATGTTAATAATGAAACCCTAGTCTACATAAGCATTGTTGATAAAGTCTAGAACATATAATGAAATCTTATTATTTTGATGTTTAGGATTTTGGTAATGTTGTGAAAGAAACCCCAGTCCTTTAGGGTTTGTTGTTAATATCTAGGTTATAAACTAAAACCCTAGATGTTTACGGTTTGGTGAATTAACAGTTATGAACAAAACCCTTGTAATAGCTACAGTGAGATCCTACGAATGAATCCCTAGGTGAAGATTCTTTCATATGATCGAAACCCTAGTCTGATTAAAATTATTGTATATCTAGCTTCGATGCCTTGGGTTTACCTAGTAGATATTGATATGAGAAGCTAGTGCATGATAATGATGTTGAGAAATCTAGGGCAGCTAGATTAGGTGATTTCTCTTACTTTGATAATTGCTTGTGATGTAATTTTGATTAACTCGATTAGCTTCTTCTTTCACTTTATTATTATTAGTGTTGATGATCACGAAACAACTACCAAACAATGAAGAACAATGAGACAAGAGGACACAAGATATAGGCAATCAGCCAAGGCCAAAACCTCTTCTCTTGAGAGGAAAACCCGCAAGAATTATTCTCTTCTTATAGAACTTCAAATGACAAATTCCAAGACCTATGACCCTTGACCAAGGCCCCTCCAAGACCAAGTCAAATCACTTCTTTGAACAGCTCTTCTTCCATAAAGTCAACACTGGTTAAACTTGTTGTAACACTACAAATTTCGGCTTCTCTTCAGATTTCCAGCCTCTATCACAAGTCTGCAACTTTCGAACTCCCTGTAATCTCTGCGGTTTCACACATGTGAACAGATTAGGGAAAATTAGCAAGTCTTATCTTCTTCGCTTGGGATGATCCTTCTTCCTCGTCAATTTGGCTATGCAAACTGATCCTTGACATCTTGTTTTCAGCGTCCTGAAGCGACTATAATTGTTGATCTTCGTTGCAAGAGAAAGTAGCCCTAACTATTTCGCACATGTGAGGTGTATGGCCCAAAAACAATCCTTCTAAACTTCGCCTTTCTCCTTCTTGTATACTCTCCCTTTTGTTGGATGTACTTAAGCTTCTTGTGCTTCAAAACGAACTTGATTGATGCCCTTACAAATGAGGTCAAGCTCTTCTAGATATAGGCTTCTAGTCACTACTTGTGGGCAAATTTGTCACTGTCCCTTGGCTGACTTGTCATTGTTTGATAGGCCGACTTGTTGCTTGCATCTAGACAAGGTCTTGGAGGGTCCTTTGTAGAAACCTAGTGTGTATGAGCAGGCTTAATCATGTATTGATTCAGAGTATTGACTGCAAAGCATATATCTGGTCTAGTGTTCACTATGAACATCATTACCCCAATCAGTTGATGTACTCATAAGGATTAGCCAAATCAGGGCCTGCAACTTTACCACAAAGCTTCTTGAAATTCATTTCCATTGGAGTATTCATGGACTTACACTCAGTCATGCCAAACCTTTCTAGTAGTTTGACAACATATTTTCCTTGAGAAAGGAAAATCTCACTAGATTTCTGCCATACCTCCAGGCGCAGAAAGTAGTGCATCAAACCATGATCTTTCATTTCAAATTCATAAGCTAACTCCCTCTTACACTGGAGAATAGGAGGTTCACTACTAGTCTAAAATAAATCATCAACATACAATACCAAAATCAAAGGCATACTTCTTGTAAAACCAAACTTCATCAAGAAGCTATATATGCGAGCATACCAAACTCTTGGAGCTTGCTTTAAACCATAGAGGGCTTTCTTCAATCTACACATGAGTTTTTGGATCATGTACTTCAAAGCATTGTGGTTGCTCCACAAATACTTCTTCTTTAAGGAAGCCATGCAGAAAAGCACTCTTCACATCCATTTGGTGAAGACACCATCCTTGGCTAGCAGCTAGAGCCACAATAGATCGGATGGTGGTATAACGGGCAACACGTGCAAAAATTTTGTCATAGTCTATTCCCTCTTTCTGAGAGAAACCTCTAGCCACAAATCTAGCTTTATATTTTTCAATACTGCCATCAACTCCATGTTTAATTTTATACAACCATTTATAAGATACAACAAATTTACCTTGGGGTCTTGGACCCACTTCCCATACATCATTATGAACAATGGATTCATATTCTTCAGCCATTGCATCTTTCCACACTTGGAACTTTATAGCTTCTTCAAAAGTGCACGGTTCAGCTTGAATAATGTTGCTCATGGCTACAACATATCATTGGAACTGACAAGGTTTCTTGCTTTATCTGAAAATTCCTCTCGGGGCAGCATGTTTATCAGCATCTTGAAGAGTGTCACGAAACCATAAAGGTCTCCTTTTAGAAGGAGGATCATATCGAGGAGGATCCAAAGGATCCATGGGCTCATCAGCAAGACCAGTTTTAGCTTCAGGATCTTGTATTTCAAAGACATCATCTTGACTATCAACATTAGGAGGAAGAGGAGTGTCTCTTGCTTTTCCAAGAGTTGCATCTTCATCAAATGTTACATCCCTATTAAACTCTATATTTCTTTGACCGGGTACGTATATTCTGTAAGCTTTAGAATTCTCACAATAACCAACAAAAGTACCTTTCTTACCTGAAGCTTCCAACTTGCTCCTTTTCTCTTTTGGGACATGGAAATAGACAAGGCAACCAAAGATCCTCAGGTGCCCAACTTTGGGCTTCTCACCAATGAAGACTTCTTCAGGAATCTTGTTGTTTAGGGCACGGTGAGGAGATCTATTTTGAATATAGACAGTTGTGTTCACAGCTCCCCCCCATAGAAACTTTGGCAATTTATGATCATGTAACATAGCATGAATCGCTTCCATGATAGTTCTATTCTTTCTCTCGGCCACACCATTATTTTCTGTGTTATATGGTATAATGGTATCTTTTTTATTCCATCTTCTTTGCAGAAGTCAATGAAATCACTCGAAATGAACTCTCCTCCATTGTCAGATCTAAAAATTTCGATTTGCTTTCCAATTTGTTTTTCTACTAGAGCTTTGTAATCTTTGAACATGTTAAAAGTTTGACTTTTGTTTTTCAGAAAATAAATCCATGTTTTCGACAAAATTCATCCACAAAGATAATATAATACAATTAAACACCAAGAGAAGTTATAGGCATTGGTCCACATAAATCAGAATGGATAAGATGCAATATCTGACTGGCTCTACTTTTGCTTGAAGGGAATGGTCCCTTCACTTGCTTTCCGCTTGCGCATCCTTGGCAAACGCCATCATGATCAGATCTGATTTCCAGCATTCCAGAAACCATCTTTCTCACATGAAGTAATGCTTTGTAGTGCAAGTGAGCAAACCTTCGGTGCCAAAGTTCACTTTGATGATTAATGTCATGGATCAGTACATGAATAGGTCTTCCATTGATTTTGTATAGATCTTCAAGTCTAGATCCTAGAGTGAGGGCATCTCTCATGTTGGATCTCGATGACGAAGTGAGAAATTTACCATTTATGAAAGCAATTTTCATTCCTTCATATTCTAAAACTGATATGGATAAAAGATTTTTCTTTAAACCAGGTACATATAAAACATCTTGAAGAGTCAAAGTTTTACTGTTAGGTCCCTATACTATTAGTGTAACCCCTTATTGTTATTAGTATAACCCCCTTATTATATTGTTGTGCCCATGTAGTCCCCATATTTTTATTATTGTGTCCTTTAGAAGCCCATTATTGTTATTATTGTTCCCTTACATTAATATTGTTATGTCGGCTCTAATTATATTATGACCCCTTAGACTCCTATATATAGAAAGGAAGTCTTGTCATTTGTATCATCCAAGAATTGTTCATTCGTGTAATGTAAAGAAGGTTGCCCCCTCGAAGAGGCTTATTTCTAAGGCGTTTATCTATCTTTTCTATCTTTTTGTGAGTTGGTTTCATAACATTTGGTATCAAAGCCAGGTTTCTAGGGTTTCGCTGCTCCAAACAAGTCATCGTGGAATGTTCGCTACAACATTTTCGCTACAAAGTTTCAGAAGCTAAAAAAAAACCCATTTGAGCCGAATTTGTTCTGAACCTCGGATCCGAATTTCAAATCTTGGCTCACTATATTTTCGGAGATATGATCCGAGGAAGTTAGGGTTTTTGCAAGCTCCAAAATTCAATCTCAAACAGGCCATCGTGGAATTTTCGCTATACTTTGTTTTCTACGAAGGTTCGGACTTTGAAATTAAAACCCATTTGAGCCACAATCGTGGTGCGCCTCGACCCCAAATTTCAGATCTTGTTTTGCTATATTTTCGGAGATACAGTTCAATACATTTAGGGCTCCTACAGGCTTCTGAATTACATCCCAAACAGGTGACCTGGGAAAAATCGTCATAACTCTTGCTCGGAGCATCTGATTCAAAGTTCGTAAAACGTGACAGACAGAAAACGAACTTTACTTTGTTGGGTATCAGTTTCAGGACCTAAGGTTGAAACAGTGACACGTGCCACGTCGTACAAATTCCATCTACTGAACAAGTCTATAATTAGGTCATCGCAGGAGATTGGACATAACTTTTACTTTGAGAATCGAATTACGATCAGACTTGCGAGGTTAGAAAGAGGACTTAGAGGGTTACTACAGGATGCAATTTCAAAACTTGGAGATCTGAAATTACAAAGTTACAGTCGTTTCAAGATCGAGCTCCTAAAATCAAGAAAAGGCGAAATGAGGAAGTTTGTTGGCAAGGATCCAGTAAATTGGATACTACAAATGGAGCAATATTTTGATCTACATGAGGTGCAACTGTTACAAAAGGTACGTATTACATCTTCATATTTAGAACCGGATCAATTTGTATGGTATAAAAGGTTTTGTTCTCATAAACCACTTGTTACGTGGTCAATTTTCACGAAGCAAATGATAGCACATTATGAGGATACAAGGAAAAACACCTTCTTTAGCCAATCGATAAATCTAAAGAAAAAGTGCTAAATGGCAGAGCACATTGAGCACTTTCAAAAATTGAATATAAGGGAAAATGATATTCTAGAGAAACAGAGGATTGACGTCCCCATAGGGACTTTAAAGGATAACATTCAACATGAGGTTCATCTTTTGGAACCTGATTCATTGGAGAGGGCATTCAGGTTGGCAAGAAAAGTGGAAAGTAAAATTATGGAAATAAGGAAGTCTACCCCTCACAACTATAAAGATGGAAGTGTTGCTTCTCCTAGCCTTCTACAACCTACAAGGTTGACACCACAACATTTGGAAAAAAAAAAAAGAGCCAAAGGGTTTTGTTACAATTGTGATAGCAAATACACTAAAGGTCATAAGTATGCTGAGAAAAAATTATTTTACATAGATTATGAAGAGGAGGAAGAAAAGAATCAAGAAACATCAAAAGAAGAGGAGATACACTAGGAACCAACCCTAGAGAAAGAAGAAATGAATCTGACCATATCTTGTAAAGCATTGGCAAGAACTACCACTCATCAAACTCTCAAGATAGAAGGACATATCAGGGAGAAAAAGGT
>APFE031743294.1:0-24888 GCA_000404065.3 Pinus taeda
TATTAAGAGCTAATAATATTCGACTGTTCTATTTTTAGCCTTGCAGTCTAAAAATAGACTCCGCCCATATGTCTAAATATAGAGGTCCATCTATTTTTACCAACATGACCAATCATCCACAAATAGCATCCTGCAACTCATAGACCATGATCCATATGTCTAAAAATAGACTTTGCGCCAAAAATAACCTGCGGGACCACTTAGTGAAGGCGACTTCTTTTCACTAAGATCCATCATCTTGTTGCATTTTCAAGAGAATTTGGTCGTAGTTGCATAATTTTAACACTCCCTCTCAACTAGGGAGAATTCCACCTGCCAATATTTGTCCACGGATTAATATGCCATTCTGGTATCTTGAAGTGTCATCACATATCATCACTGATCATCTCTATCATGTAGTCATCATGCCATGACCATCTCAAGTATCTCATCATCACATATCATCAATGTCCATCTCGATCAATCCCTTGCTTATTCGTGTTTATCTCTTGATTGTTTCTTCTCGTATGCTGAACATTCTCGAATGTAAAAGAACAATAATTTATTACTAGAGGGGAGCTTAAGCTAACACCATCTATCTGTCAGGCTATTATCCAAAATCTCTTCCAGCGGGCTACTACTCAAAATATCATCATCAATCATCATTGGAGAGCATATCATGAAGGAGCACATATCAACCTAGAATTGCATCAGGGAGCACATCTCGATCTAGAATCTCATGTGGGAGCTATAAATCTACAACCCCATATCGAGAAATAGGATATCCAAATGCAAAGGGGAGCATGTCTCGACCCTAGGATCAAATCAGGGAGCTCAAACTCAACCTAAAACCATATAGGTTTATCTCAACCCATCTTATTTCAAATTGATCTTCCCATCGATGACCCTGAATAGTCATGTGGTAGAACACTTGCATCATAATCAAATTGGATTTTACATCCTAAGTCCACTCTCAACTCGTTGGCCAAATGAGGAGTCATATTCCTGACAAGCCCTGCTTATGGGTATGATGCCAATTGGGGTATACTATACAAAGACCAGATAGGGGAGAAACATTCTTTGACCTGTCAAGAGTAGACCATCAATATGTAAAACCAAAACAATAATCAAAATCAAAGCCATAACTTGGAACTCATCATCTTGACTTCATTAGATAACTATCAAATATGGACATATCTGGACTGGGTAGCTTGCTTCAATGCAATGCTCTCTATAAGCATAATGCCTTACTAAGCCAGCATAATCAACCTTACATAAATCAATGTTTTATCATCAAAGTCAGTGCATCAGAGTTTAGAAGTGAGATCAAAACCATTATCAAAGTCATCAATATCACAATGTCAATTATTTAAACCAGGTGATAGGTAGAGCTCATATCCAGTCTTGACTTCATTTATTATCATGCCAACAAGTCTGTCATATATCATGCAATATCCATTCAAAACTCCATTAATTCATTCTCATAATCATAATACAAATCATTTATGTCACTAGATGCAAATGCATTCACCAAGGATAAGTCATGTATGTTCCATCTTCATAGTGAATCATAACTTTCAATACTTCAACCATTGTGCTAGGAAAAAGGAGGCCAATAAAAAACCATTTTTTCAAATACTGAGATAAGTCATTGAAGGTTACTATGCCCACATAGCATTGATATTAGGGAAAATCAACAATCGTCAAATTTAATAAGGTCAAGTCCAAATTTGTTATCGTAGAGAGATCTGTAGTCCAAAACATATCTCAAGTTACAATGTGTCTACACACCACCATGCACCCACAAAATGTCTCCCATACATGTTTCTTTCTTTCTTTTCTGCACATTCTTTCAAAATTTGAACATTTTGGTTTATACTACCTTATATTTTGTTGTTGTTGTTGTTATGCATGTATATCTTTCTTGACGTGAATTCCCTTACATACATAGGCCAACCAATGCATCGATGGCTGCATTAGAAGTATCATTTCACATGAGTCTGGTCTATTCATTGTTAGGTTAGGAGTAGGAGGAGTTGTTTGCTTTTCTTGATTTTTTCTTTGATTTTCTCTGCAATTTTCTTCGTTTATTTTCTTTGAGTTATAGGATAGCTTCCACATGAGACCATGTTTGGCTTCTCAAACAGGTATGGGGAATTCCAAGAGGAATTTGTACTACTACCAACACTTCATTTTCTATGTATTCCCTCTCTTTACATGAATCTTGCATTCCTTTCAATCGATGACACCCTAATGGAAAATACATTCTTTCGAAGAAAGTCACAGTGAAATCATGATGTTGCACTTTTGACTAGTACCGCCTACTCTAATCGATCTTCTATTTTTCGGTTAATCCTTGTCAACTAAGTTGAGTAGAGTAAGGAGTGGAGGAAAACCTTAACAAGTATGTCATAATTGTATATAAATATCCTTATCTTAAGGGATAGCCTCTTCTTCTCTCAGTAAGTCAGGATCCCTCTTCCACCCCATGAAATAAATAAGTGTTTATCCACAGTTCTTTGAAGAAATAAAAATTAAAAAAAATGAAAAATGAAATAAAGGGCAAAAGAAGATAAAGAATTCATGCGCGGAGAGGTCAAGTAAGAAACTTCGCTGAGGTACTATCCAGGCTCACTAGCAACGAAGCATTGCTCGTGTTCCTGAAGTGACTCTACTAGGGTACTGTTCAGGCATGTTGGCAGTGGAGCAACACTAAATATGAAAACTAAGACTCTGACATTTTCTTTTACTTGTGCATCTATATAATCATCCCCAATCAAAACAACTCAGTGCGACATTTCTTGGTATGTGTACTGTGATGAAGAGAATGGTAGGGACTATATCTTTAACTCAAGCTAAGTGAAGAAGTTGTGACAATCATTGAATTGAACAATACTTCCTAAAGAGTTAGAACAGTTTTCTATGAGACAAGGCCCATACAAAGAGCTGGAGTTGTACTAGTGTGTCACCAGAAGGAAAATTTTAGGGGCTAATATTCGCAAGTGGGTTAATTTTTCATGGTTTTTCCAAAAAAGAAAGATTTGCTAATTTCCAATTTTTTCTAAAACT
Organism: Pinus taeda; assembly: GCA_000404065.3. Classification (NCBI taxonomy): domain Eukaryota; kingdom Viridiplantae; phylum Streptophyta; class Pinopsida; order Pinales; family Pinaceae; genus Pinus; species Pinus taeda. Next base: position 3,049 of record APFE031743294.1, read on the forward strand.
GATTTGCCCAAGTTTTATAGTAGAAAATTATTTTACCTTAAAGCTTGCCAAAACTATATAGATACTATATATAAAATCATTATAAATTTGAATATTTTTATGAAGATATGACCAAATATTTTATAGTTTTCATATTAGGGACTGGTAAGATTTTCTAAAATTTCTAAACTTTAAGATAGATTTCCATCCTTAAAATTTTGCCTATCGCCAGTGTTGTAGCGACACAACCACCCTCCAAAATTTTTCCTATGCTTTGATTTTGGAGCCTTCCTTTCTATCCATAGCAGCCTACCTTGCACTATTTTAGGTATTCATGCTTTGATTGAGACTTATGTTTTTTATTTGTGCTTGCATTTGCTTGTTTCCACACTTAACTAATCTTTCTAATTCACAATTTGATCTCCTGACTTGGTCACACAACAATTCTAGGCTTGCTTCCAGAAATTACACAATCCTTGAGGAAAATCAACATTGATGATGGGAATTGTATAGTTTAGGTTGGCATTCAGCCTTGAGCTCAGAAACTATGCAGTCATGGAAGGCAGTCTAGCAATGAGCCTAAAAATTTCACAAACCCTCACTGAGCTCAGAAAATGCGCAATGCACTGAGCTGCAAAGTTGCCCATTTTCCCAGAATTGCGCAATCTTTCCTAGCAACATGCATGGAAAGTTTCACTTAAAAAGAAAAAAGTAAAGATAAAAATAAAAATCATCCCTAAAAAATAGGGATTTATTATTAGTATCCCGAAGGAGGCACTTTTGCTATTTTTAGAAACTTCTACCAAGTGTCATTTTTTCCTTGATTTTAGGCATGCATGTCACAAGCCCTAATTCACTCAAATATATTTAATCATTGCCTCTAGATCTCATTTGCAAATTCGATATTGGAGCTCTAGAATTCTCGAGGAGATCAAGGAACCTTTGGTATGTTCATCGATTTGCTAGGTGAGTTTCGCTTTTGTCATCTTTTGGTACTCTTTCTATAACTTTTTGTTGTTTCACTTGTGTGTGTATTATTTTACTTATTCATCTTCATAGTTGTTAGTGTTTCAACTTGTCTTAAATTTTAGAATTGTTGTTCTAATTTTTCATTTTCCTTTCACAAGTGTCATATTGGTTTTCCTATTTTTGCACCGATGGTTTTTGTTGTAGAGAATCTCCTCACATACTTGATTTTCCTTTTGTTTGATCAGTTTCTAGACTTAATTTACATTGATTTACTCATCCTTAGTAATTTTTTAGCTAAGTCTCACATCATCAGTCACTTCTGCTCATTTTTCATACTTCCACTATAGAGATCTACACTTTCCTTGGCAAAATCTTGCCTTGTCTAGCTGGCATTGCATAATCTTAAGGCTCAAACCACAAGCTTGGCCTGTAGAACTGTGTAGTGTGCAGCTTAGGCTACCCAACTACTTACTACGCAGTTCTAGGGCTCAGCCTGTCACCTTGGCCAATGAGACTACACAATGCACAATCTCTTTCGGTCTATGCCTAGGTTGGGACTATGCATAGCACAGTCTCAAGCTTCAAGCTTAACCCTTGGCTGTTGGGACTATGCAATCTGGAGTTCCCATAGTCAGCAAGTCTCCCTTGTTGATAAAAATTGCACAATTCTTCTCTCCGGTTTCCCAATTTACTTCTTATTCATGGTTTGAAGGTATATTTGCTGAAGCTAATGTTTTATTTCCATGAATTTCCTTGTTTTCCCATAGGTACCACACTTTTGAAGCATTTTTCTCTAACAGTCATTGTTACCATGGCACCAAAGAGTGTTTCTTCAAAAGACACCACTGAAATCAATACTGGGGAAGAATTTGAGCAAACATTAGTAGACTTTCCAGTGTATGTAGACACTCAGTTGTTTATAAAAATGGGACAATGCTAACATGGTAGCAAGGTAATGTTTTTATTTCAGAAAAGAGCCTTGATATAGATCTAGAGGATCGACATGTTTAGCTCAGTATTCGGAAATAAGGACTACACAAGGCTTCATGAATATATCCATCATTGCCATGTGCAGATGTCATCAGCTGGATTGTCTCACACATTCATGAGAAGACCATGACATTGATTAGTGTCAGTGGATAAAATATTTCTACCTTTCGGGCATAAGATTATCAACACATGTATCACTTTCCTAAGGTAGTGAAGCTCATAGACACATTTTTCTATGCCACCAATAGCTATGTGAATACACAAACATTGTCAAGGGATGGGTGAAATAGCCATCAAAGTTTCAACATACACCCACCCATTTATACAAGACAAAGTCTCCTAGGAAGGCCTACCATCTCTTGGTTATCCTGGCTTGCAAGATCCATGGTTAGCAGAGCATGGAGACCTTTCTTGAAGTGTGGGAAGTCCTATTGAACTAGGTTATGAACAAGGGGAAGTCATTCAGCTAATCATATATGTTGTCTTGACAATTGAGATCCCATGTAGCACAAACCCGAAGTCCTCCCCAGGGTGAGAAAGTAAGGTTTTATATTTGTTCATATTTACTGGATGCAATCTGTGCACAATAGTAGTTCCCTAGCATGAACTAGACATGGATGCCATGAAAATTGTCATGCATATTTACTGCAGGCTTATTTCAGATTATAGTCATTGAGGGGTAATGGAACAACTAACTAACCACTTTATCATCCCACTTTACAAGCTCATATTTGAAGAAGATCCATCTTGCATGTCACGAGGAGAAATAGAAGCAATAACATACATCACATATTGGTATGCCTCACTGAGTGGCACCTTCCTTAGAGTGTTCTGCAGAGAGAAGCCTTTGCATGTTTTACCAAAGTATGCCACTAACAAGCTTGTCATGCAAGAAGTGTCATATCATCTCACCACAGGGTTGTCAATAACTTTGCATCGGAAGAAGAAAGAACCATGGCATACTCTTCCTCTAAAAATTAGATTATATGAGATATATAACTTGAAAGTCACGGATACTGAGGGAAAGGAGATAGTGAAGTTTTCATTCAGTACTTAGGACTTTAATCTACATGATCCACATGGTATTTGCAGAGACCATTATGCGAGAATTTACTTTCATTGGATCAGTGAGGAATTTTCCTACAATCCCTCCATACTCCATAAGCCAGTAATTTTAGCATGGACTTCATAGGATACTCCATATAGGATAGCAATTCCAAAAGAAACAGTAGAAGAAGGCAACAATCCCATGCAGGACAAGGGAAAGAGAAAGATTACTGATAGTCTAGAGGGAGAACAAAGCTACAAGATGAAAGAAAATCCTATTGTCATGAAGGAATTTTTAGTAGTAGAAGAAAAGTGGAAGTAGACGATACCGAGAGTAGAGTGGAGGAAGAGAGAGAAGCATAGGTTGTAGGAAGCAAAACAAAAATTGAAGGAAGAACAAGATTTGATGAGGATAGAACAAGAAGAGAAGCAAAAGAAGGAAGAAGAACAAAGGCAACACACAATGGTGGAAGACACAACGTTGATATAGGTTGAAGAGTAGGAACAAAACCAACTAGTTGTTGAGGAGGACGGTGAACAGATGTAGAATTGAGAGTTTTCTCAGTAGATTGAGCACTTGATCGAATAGACATATATGGATATTGAAGAGGATCCATAGAATGAAGATGTTGATCTGATGCCGAGCACGCCACAAGCCATCGTTCAGTCTCCACCATCTCCAGCAACAAATCCAACCTCGAGGGAGGAAGGGGATGTTGTTCCTCATGGTGATGATCTGATAATGGATGTGTACAATTTGTCATTCAATGAGTTCCAAAAGAAGATTGTACAATAATAGAGAAATTATTTTATGGATGATCAAACATCACCTACATTCGTTAGAGAAAGTGTGATAGTGGAAGACACCAACAAGAATCCAAATGTCATTGTCAAACCCAAATTGGCCTTTGCAAGATTAACATGATCAAACATTTAGTATTTCATGGTCAAGAATGAGCAATTGGCACAAAACTTGTAGGCTGCCAAGCAAGAGGCAGAACAACTCTACGTAGTAGAAAAAATGAAGTTTCCACATAGGTTTACTTGGAGGAAATGAGAGCATCGATACTTGCTAAAGTATAAACACTTGGGAAAACCATGGAGAAACTCTATGAGGATTTTATGACCATACGTAAAGAAGTTGTCCATTTGCATGACCTATAGTAGAAGAGCAGAGATTTTGTTCAAACTGTCAAGAACATATAAGCTGCCATCACCTATGTGCAAGAATGGAAAACATGATACAAAGGGGCACCACTTGACTTATTAAAGAAAATAAATCCATAGGATGAGCTAGAGAAAGAGAGAGTTTAGATGTTGATTTAGAATAATAAGCAACTCACCTCATTTATTGGTAGCATTCAGGCCTCATATGTATGGTTGTTCAGTAGTTTCGATGTCTTGGTGAAAAATCAAAATATCCCATCAATTGGTTCACTCATCAAAGCCAAACCCAGGAACCAATTCAGGCAAGAGATCGAATATTACTTGGAGTATCTAAGACAGATTGCCACCACGGAAGATTTGGAGCTGAAAAGATAGAACATGTAGAATTACCTCAATGGTCCCGTCGAAATTAGGAAAACGTTTCTTGCTTTAGAACGAACTTAAAATTGGTTCCAAAACATTCTACCTAAATGCCATGGAGGCTAGAGTCTGCTTCCAGCTAGACACCATCATGGAATTTGGGGATATCATCACACAGTACTGATATTGGAACCAATATGTTAATGAGAAGCATCAAGTGCAAGATGTTGAGCTAGAGTTTTCCAAAAATCAAGCATCATAGTATTTTGTCTTGTTAGGCTGTCAAGTTGTCTCTACCCTATTTTTCCTTAAATGGGTATGAGTGTAAAAAGTAATATTATTTGTAATTATTTTGTAAAGTGAAATTCCAAGTCTCAATATTGGAATGTGAAGAGTCATGACATAATGAAATGAGTAATTTGAAAGAAGTTGAAGAGTCATGAGTGTATTCTAAAGGTCACAAAAGGGAGTTGAAGGGTCATCCACCCATTTGTTATAAATAGAACCTCATAACTCATGTCAAGGGCTTTTGGGATCCAAATTTTTGGCTAGGATTAGGTTTAGAAGGAGCTTGGGAGTATTGTGAAGAGCCTTGGCTTCTCTGTAGCACAAAGCGAGTATATGTTTTTGGAGGACCATGTGTTCATGACTTTAATGTTCCACTATTGGTGCTAGTGGCCCGTTAATGGTGTATGTATGAATGGAACTTTCACTTATAATAAAATCAGAGGCGACATGCTTTCATGCATATGTTGTGAATATAGTAGGAATATTCTTGTTGTATTTTCAATGCATGTTATTTAACTTATGCTTATGCTTATGAACTATTTCATTTTCATTTGTATGAATCTTGTTGAATGCGTGTCATTGTATTAATTCATCACTTTAACTCACAGACTATTATGCATCTTAGCTTGTGATTTCATTACGCTTGTGTGTTCCTTTAAAGCTGTGTAATATTACAAGCTTCCAAGGGGTGCGCTTTATTTTCCCTTCGTGTGTTGGAACCTTCATGCATCGTACTTGACTTTCTACATGGTCACACACTTGGTCTCACCAAAGTTACGATACTTCACTCTGCACGTTTTCGCAGTCGAGGCATAACATTGCCCCCACTATTGGAACTCCTACTCCAAATAGTGTGAAATCTATTTGCGACTTCATATCGAGGATATCCCTTGAATGTTGGCAGCTCCAGCACCATTAACATGTAGATAGAAGCACATGATAGTACAAAAACTAGAATCTACTTATTTAATTTCCTTTGTGCAATATCATCTAGTTTGAAAGAGAATGAGAAAATTTGAACCATATTTCATATTATTATTCATCCAAGGATTTTGTAACATCATGATAGAGGTAGTCATTTTGCAAAGTCATATCATCCAGGTCATATAAGAATCATCATTATGGAAGATTCTTGGAAGAATCATTATAACTGGTATATATTCCATCTAGTATGGAAACACTATATCTAAAGGATGAAGGAATGGTAATGATGAAGTTACAAGTATGAAAGGAATAATGAAAATATTTCTTTGGAAAGAAACCTATCTTCGATAGGTATAAGAAGCAAGCTCGTTCAAGAAAATATTGCTAGATGATTGTATAGAAGCAAAGGTATGCATATTTTAAATAACTCCTCTCTACGGTAAGGTTCATATTTAAAATTATCTTGTAGAAAGAGTTGGATATAAAATTGTGCCATATGGCTACATGATTCTCGAAAATGCTTTGGAATGAATGATCAAGACTCTCTCACAATATTGTGTGGTATAAATATAACAATGATGATCAACATCAAGTATAGCCTCTGGAATAAGGAAATGGAGTTAACATTCACAACACCAAGGAATATATCATAGCTTGGTTACCAAGTTTGATCCATGGGAAGTCTAATTAAAATGAATGCATGGAAGGATTCTTATATAATGTGGAGACAGATCAGATGAAAGGATGTTGATCCCAAAGGACTCAAGTATGTAAATATTTCCATGAAAGGGTCCATCATGATAAAGTTTGATATTTATATTTTGATATTGGTTAACATATTTTTTTCTACCTACAAAGCGGTTGTGGGAATACATGAAGGCATTTGAGGCAAGTCCAATTGTTGGTATTGTACTCAATTCAAAGAACATATGGATTGAATAACTATTTTCAGTAATTCTTAGAGGATTGTAAACTCAAGATGTCTATATCATCTTGGAATTGAAAATTAGTAGTGTACGAAGATGAAATAATCACTTTCATGTTTAGAAGGATCTATGACCAACTTTAAGTTTGATAAGCCTTAATATAATGCCTTCATTGATGATTATTAGAGAAAAGTGATGTGCAAAATTGATGGCCTAAACCCTGTCACAAAATTAAATGCAAGAATATGGCTCTACAACATCCAAGAATAAATAATATCAATATGATCATATACGAAGGAAAGAAGGACCCATGTTTCTATCTCCATGAAGAACTGGTAACTGATACACTTATGGAAACAAGCTAGAGAGCTTGTGGTTATGACTTCCCAATTGAAAAGATGTTAGGGATCTCCTCTATATATGAGAGGGGATAAAGGAGTCTCCTTAAATAGGAGCAAATATTTATTCCCTCTATTCCCTAATCAAGAGGGAATGGGTATCTACTCTCTAGTTTAGAGAGAATGACGATGTACATCGCACTTGTATTCTTTCATTCATGTGTCATGCACTTGACAAATACTAACAGTCAGAAGTCTAAGTGAAGGCCATGGAAGGAGAATGGAAGATTAGATAAGCATTTGCGATTTCCTTAAGAGTAGAAAAACTAGGATAGGAAATGGATCGATACTCTTTGAGTATTGGACAGGTATCCAAGATAAGAGTGGTTGAAGAGGACCGATGTTCTTTGAGCCTTGGGAATCCAAGATAAGAATAGTCCTAAAAGGAAATACCTGGTGAACATCCTCATGGGGTATGTGCCTTATAGAGGTAGTGTGGTATCTCACTTAATGCCTTGCATAATTATTGCATTAAAAAGATCTTGTCAAGTTAAGGTATTACTATGGTGACATTGTTGGTCACAATGTTGATGCCTAAAGATGGCTTTCCAGTCTGAATCTTCTTATGGGAACTCTTCAGTTTGAGAATATCTGTATACTAGTTGTACAATGATGAATACCTCCCTAAATAAGAGGGAGTATTGGAATATGTAACTAGTTTCAATCTTCATAATTGTCATTGCACTCTTATCAATATTTATATCTTATGTAACAAGAAAAATAAGAAAGAAAAGTATTATTTTTAAAGCATGGGTTTCACTCTTCTAAGTTATTTTATGTCATAATATTTATTTTCATGAGTCAAGAGAGTCAATGTCATGTATATAAGACCCATTTGGGAAATATGTACCATGTGAAATAATTTATTTTGAGTCAATACAGTCAAAATAAGCCTCCTAGAAAAATTCGGCCTTGCTAGAGACAAGTCGGCCCAGAGAGGGCTATTTAACCTCCACATATGAGTATAAATATAAGTTTATTGACCTCATTTGGAAACAAATGAAATCTCTAATCAAGGAGTTCGATCCAAAGTGATAAATTCAAGAAGGAAGTCAAGAAATACAAGGAGAAAAGAAGTTGGATCAAGAAGAAAGAAAAATCAAGTTTTTGGTCAATGTTTTTCCCTAATTTCTCTCACACGTTATTACAGATCCATTTGGGCACATCACTCCCATCATCCAGATTAGTGTTTTAGTGCTCCTCAAACCCTAATTTCAGTTGCTACATGCCCTAAACAAATCATCCTTTTAAATGCCTCCTTCCCAGATTGTTTCATGACTTGAAGACATCCTGAAATGACCTCTAAAGGGACCAACACAAGTAGGCCCATGTAAGGGTGTGCTGCAGAGTAGTTGAGTCCATGCTAGGGTGCTCTGCAGAGCAATTAGGCCCTCTTTCACTTGCGCTGGGCGAGATTGAGTGAAATTCACATAGGATTTGGGGAATATTCTTATCTTTTGGACTCATCTAGAAGTTTCGCTCACTTATCATCTCATATGAGCTTGAAAATGGATGAGGAATGAGTTAATATGAATCTTATCCTCTCATTAATTTCTCCATGGAACTAATTCTAAGTATGGAAGGCAATTCAATACCCCCATTTATGACATAACCTCTTTCATCCTCCTATAAACTGAATACTCATCTAAGTGATCAGGGGTTGGACTATGTTGAATTGTAAGGAGATAATGTTGCTATGAGAATTGGCTTTGAGAAAAGTATTGCTATGCTACAAGTTTGTCATTATTTTGATGTGATGTGGGTGGGATCCAAGCTGGAGGAGTGACTTTGAATCAGACATGATGGTTGTAATTCCATATTCTATTCAATAACGTATTTGAGCCTTTTTCCCATATGTTTGTATTGATACATGATGCTTATATGTGTGAATTTCTCTGATTCCATTTACTTGTATTCAATAGATCTTTTGATTTGATTGGTTCTTTGTCTTCTATTTTTGTTTACAATTAGTTCTCAAGCGTGTTAAGTATGGGAAGGAGCGACAAGATCGATACAAAGGAGACAAGAGGAAATTGGAACTACAAATAGGTATTCTCATCCTTTTTGTCTTATCTATTGCTTATAGGAAAAGGCTAAAAGTGCTTTAAACTATTGTTCTAGATATGGCTACTTATCTAGGGAATTAGTATTTATCCGTAGATGCCAAATTCTCCAAAACAAATTGGTGACCATATTGGGGAAGATCATCCTTCCTAGTAGCTTATCCACCTCCTAGGACACTCTTGTAGACCCTATTTGTGTTCATTGATTGTATTTTAGCTTTTTTTCATTGAACTTTGGGCAAAACTATGTCAAATTGCCTTTTGAAATGGCTCATTGTCACCAACGCAGGCTTGTGAGGGACACAGTGCACTGCAGAGCACACTTGGCTTAGGGACAGTTCTCTGAAGTGCATTGTCTCCCATTCAGGGTTGTGTTGATCCTCCTAGGGTCAGTTTCCCACCTTTGGATTGAGTTTTTGCCAAATTTCCTCTATTTGATTGCTTGTTGATTGATCAAAGAATGTCATGTCTCAGAAACAAGTTTTTATCTCCTTTGCTAGCCCTACTTTGACTTGGTTTATTAATGTTTCTTAATTTTTTTCTTTTTCATTATCAATCCATAGTCAAAGTTAGATTATAATCGATTAATCTTTGTTCAAAAGAAAATGTCGTAAAATTCTTCTTTTCCTTCGAAACAGAACTGCCATAAAGTCTTTTTTCTTGTTAAATATTGATTGATTGTATGTGCATTAGTTTACTTTTTGTTCACATTCACATTAAGGAAATAAAAAAGAAATACATACATGTTGCATTGAAAATGTTTGTGTGTGCTCATAGGAATAGTTTAGGGAAATTGCATTAGATTGTGCTCTTTGCTCTTTGATCGAAAGAAACCTAATTTCTCTATCCCTAGTAGCTAATATTTTCATTATTAAATTGAATGGAAAGAATGCTTATCATAATAGTTGCATTCCTAGGAATTTCATAATACATCACATGGTGAACTTGAAAGGCAAATTCCTAAGAAAGATCAACTTAAAATTAACGTCAATTTACCTAATGGAGCATTGTCACCTAATGAAAAACATTTAGTGGTTCTAGGCTAGAGACGTGTTCTAGTGTTGTAAAACAAAGCGGTTGTCGCTAACTTGTCTGCAATACATCCCGAGTGTGATACCTCATTCCACGTACGTGAGTATATTGTAGCTCATCCACATACCTTCACGTATATAGGGTGGTGTTACAGTACGTAAAGTATATGGGAATTCTCTCACACTGCGGTTTTGCATTAGACAACACTTATACGGATTAGGCCTCCATGTACTTTCAGGTATATATGGGAGGACAAAACTAGGTTGCTATCCATCATTAGGTAACTGCGTCATCCACCTTGTACATTGTGATAGACCAAACACAACATTCGGGGAGATTGCTTGCCCGTACTTCTCGGTTTTCTAGGAGGTATTTTGCAGTTCACAATTGCTCGGTAAACCTTTTTCCTAGCTTACCCCTTTTTGTTTATTTCTTTTTTGTAATAAAACTAATCAGAAATTGTGGAGGAACATCAACCCTTACCCTGTCATTCACAGAGAACAATGAGTAAACCACCTTTTCCACCCAAAGCTACACCTATTCGGTCAAAGCAGTCTCGCTTAATTGAGTCAAGTACATCAAGAACTCCTATTTCTTCATCTGAATTACCAGAATCAACCATTTCGGTAAGTACTCAGAATTTGGTTACTCTAACTGTTTATAATACATCCATTACTAAAGAAGAAGTTTCACAATTAACTAAGGACACTATAGCTGATATTAGTGAAACAGTAATCGATGTTGTTCAACAACAAGTTGATCCACAACTTGAAATTGCTCAACAAGAAATTACTTCTGAACTTGAATTAGTTCAACCAAAAGTTAATCCAGAACCTATCACAGTTCAAATTGAAGTTACTTCTGAACTTGAGGTTTTTCAAGAACCTCTCCCTGAAACTATTGTTCTTTTAAAAGAACATCTAGACTTCAAATTCGAACATTTAGAAGATTTTACTTTACCGAAATACAATCAACCAGGTAACCCTCGAAAATTAGTAATTACTGAAACTCCCACTTTATCAACACCAGAAGTCTATTATGGACCAGACGGTGAAGTTCTTCCACCTTGTTTAATTGTTGTTGAGGAAGAATTTGAAGAAGATACTACACTTGGAACCCCATTCCATTTTGGAATCGGGCTCTATCTTTATCCTTATACTCCTGATTTTACTGCTCCTTTTGATATTGCTTCTTTTCAAGTACCCATTGATTCCTTAGGACATCTGTTGGGTCAAATAACTATGGTTGAACAACCGTCAACATCCTAGACTATATCATTTGATGCAGCTGCGATGAAATCTTTTGTCGCAACCTCTTTGATGTTTTCTACTACTCCTGAGTCACACCTATATGGTGAATCATCCATCTCGGTTGGTTACAAATCTTTATCTGGAAACCACTCAGGGGTTTCTTCTACACCATGGTCATCACCCATGTCTTCAACCGAAATTTTACTTGGTTCTTCATTAACCGGAACTCAACAACTTGATCCTGCATATCAATATCAAACTAGGCAATCTAGTCAACAACAACCTATGTATCCATTACATATTAGATTGCCACCATATGGAGAGAAATATGCTTATTCACCTTATCCTCCATATCCTAGAGGACTATCATATGGTAGTATCCCACAGTATTCAGGTTAGCCCGGAATGCGAGTCTGTCAATGGAAAACAACAATGCCAGTTCAACCAACGCTTGTGTATCCAACACAACCAATGCAAATTGTGTCAGCTATTCATACTATACCTATTGTTACCACTATACCACATTAACAAGTTCAAACAGTTGTATCTCAACTTGCACAAATTGGTCCTTCTACCTCACAACCACAAGTTTTGGGTCAAGAGGTACAAGTTCCTCAAGATGTTATACAACAACTGCTTGTGTCTAGGGTCTAACAACCTCAAGTTAGTATAACTTTATCTGGAGTGACTCAAGCTTACACCGGCATAGTTTGTTGACAACCTGGTCAATCGTACATTGTTGGGCAACAATAACCATTAAATCAACAACAGTTGTACTAACAACAACAACAATTGATTCAACAACTATGGTGCCCCAATATCAACAGCCTCAATTCCATCAATTCCAACCCCAATTTGGACCTGTCCAACAAGCTCAACCTAGGTTTGGACAATATCAATCTTACCAAGGTCCTGGTCAACAAGGCTTTGCTGGTTATGGACAGCTGCAAATTCAACCAGGTTATCAACAACCACCTTATGCCAGATTTGTTCAACAACCACCTTATCAAGGTTACCAAATGCATATGCCCCATGTTGGTATGCAAAGACCTATTGCTTAGGCAATTCCATCATATCCTTTGTATGCTCAACCTGAATTGAATCAACAGTTTCCATTTGTAGCAACTCTTGAATTACCATCTTTAAACCGGATCACTAATGATCCAATCTTATATGCATCTTGGTGGCCGGTAATTATGCATAAGTTACCTTCTGGCATTCCTAAATTTAATGGAAATCCTAGAGAAGGCTCATCAAATCATGTCATGAATTTTCATTTGTGGTGTTCATCAAACTCCTTAAATGATGACTCAGTTAGACTCCATCTTTTTCAAATAATGCTTACTAGTTTGGCTGTGAAGTGGTACATTGAGTTACCATGAGCTTCTTTCGACAACTTTACAACTTTAGCCACCACATTTCTAACCCACTTCCAATTACCTATTATATATGAGACTAGAATGGAACTCCTAACCAACTTTAAAAAGACTACTGCTACTCATATATCAAATCATACTCATGAGTGGCAGTGTCATCGTCGAATGGTTAAGACTTATGTTCCTAATTAGCTTTTGGCTGAGTGGTTCATAAAATATTTGTTGCCATCAATCACCGAGGATGTGGTGAAAGGTGGAGTTGTTAGAGAAGAGAAAGTAATTGCTCGTGCCCAATATTTGGATTTTATTTACACACAATTTGGCATGCTCTATGAAAAGATTCTAAATGCACCCCGACTAGCTTTCACTATTCCTCCTCCTCCACAATCGAGTAAGGACTCTCATGCCAGTGATGATGCGATTGGTTTTTCGAGCACACAAATGGTAGGTAGACCATCTGGTCAAACTATTACCATTTCCAGTCAAACTACCAATGCATTAGAAAACACTCTTTCTTCCTAAGTCAATGCTGTGTCATCTAACAAAGGCAAGAATCCAAAGTAACTAGGAGGCAAGAAGAAGGGGAAGAACAAGAAAAAACAAGATAATCCCCCTCAAGAGAAATCATCTAGATCCTCAACTTCAGCAAGGAAACCTCATTATCCATGTATAATCTATAATGACAAAAACTTTACAAGAGATTGTCCACACTACTCGAAAGTCTCTAATCTTTTAAAGACTTATAACAGATTTGCAGTGTTGACTGATCCATTTCCAAACTTGAAGACACATTTGGTTGCAACAAACCATGCTTCCACATCCCAACTACTTATGCTATTCATTGCAAAGCCTAAAAATGAAGTTTTGGTGTCAACATGAAATAAAGATTATGGAAATGCACCATCGTCGTCGAATAATCAGGCCATTGATCAACCTAATCCTTCGGCTTCGACTTCATCGGAAAATATTCCACCACCTATTGCACTAGAATTTCCAATACAACCACCAAAGGGAGTTGTGCATAAACCGACATTTAACCCTTGAGCTTGAGTAGCTCAGAATTATAACATAGTAAAAGATCTTTCTCAATCATCTTTTGTTATGTCGACGCTTGAGGTGTTACAAAACTGTCCCTCCTAGAAGCAGGCTTTATTGTCAGCAATTGGTGGAATAGACCCTAAGATTTCCAATCTTGTGGTTTTCAACCATGCAGATATACACCACAGTTACCGGCACAACTAGCTTTCCTAATTCAAGTAAAATCTCTCAATAAGAATGTTCACCAAATTATTATTGACGAGGGGGAATATACTTGCATTGTCAATGAGCTGCTGGAAAACACTTGGTTCACCGTCATTGTCACAATCACCAACAACGTTAAAAGCTTTCGACGGATGAACATATACACCTTGTGGGATTTTGAGTAACCTGCAAATTGAACTAGGGGGGAAAATAGTTACTATTGAAGTTGAGGTAGTTGATGGACCCCTCAAGTACAAAATTTTACTGGGAAGGCCATGGGTATATGCTATGGTTGTTTTGGTTTCCACGTACTTTCGTACGATTACATTCCCTCATAAAGGTTGAACCACAGTTATCGATCAGCTTGCCTTCTTTGCATTTTTTTCGCAGGCTATGAGAAGCATTTTGTTGATGCATGGACCCCTGTTGTCACTTCAAAGTGTTGGTGTAGGTCTCTTTAAATATCCTTCCCTAATGGGTACTTTTACACTACCGACATCATATGATTTGGAAATGTGGCAAGACTAGAGACTTGCAACATGATTTCCTCCACCTCATCTGATTTAAGGAGGATTACCAATGATTCTGAAGTTGATAGTAATACTAAAGTTATGGCACTAAGTCCAATTGAGCTTGCATAGCAATCAATTTTTCTAGCTTTTGCGGAAAACCCAAATCCACTTTCACCAATTGTATGGGTTGAATGTTCATTAGAATACAATACTTCTTCAGATCCTTTTTCACGTATATTTTCTACATATGAAGGAATCTTCCAATCAATGATGATAGGAGAAGAACCTTGGGAATATTATCATCATCGTTCCCATATTCCACATGACATCGAAGATTATTCAAATGAACTTAACCACCCTTCAGTTGTTGATTTATTTTTGAATTTTTTTTTCATAGACACAGTAGATTCTGAGCGTAACCTGTCAAATATTGAAGAAACTATTTCTATTAATATTTCGACCAAACCTAATGTTGTAGAAAACATTCATGTTGGCAAATCTTGTTCTCCATCGAAACTTGATAGTTATTGTACTCTCTTTTGTGAATTTTGAGATGTATTTGTATGGTCATACGAATGTGTGTTTTGTGTTGGTTTTGGTCGACTGCTTGGATTTGTAGTGTCTAGAGATGGAATTTGACTCGATCCATTAAAGGTTCAAGAAATTCTTAACTTTCCTCCACCTTCAAATCTTTTATAGTTACAGAGACTCCAAGGGAAGACTAACTTTCTAAGGAGGTTCATTCACAATTATGTTGAAATGGCTAAAGGTTTTACACATCTTTTGAAAAAGGGGATACCCTTCCATTGGGATCAGGTTGTGCAAGCTTCGTTTGATGCTCTTAAAGATACCTTGATTAGAGCGTCATTAATTTATTTTTCGAATTATCAAAACAATTATTACCTGTATCTCGCTACTGCAGATACAACCATTGGCATGATTTTAGTCCAAGAGGGAAATGGGATTGAAAATCCTATATATTATTTGAGCCGAAATCTCAATGATACAGAAAGTAAGTACTCTTATGTCAGGAAACAAGCTTTGGCAACTGTGTAAGCTGTTTAAAGATTTAGCCACTACATCTTGCTCCAGAAGACCACCATCATTTCGAATGGAACCGTATGACATATATTTTGTCACGTCAATTACTGGGGGGAAAATACTCAAAATGGATAGTCATTTTGTACGAGTTTTATTCTGGAATTCATTAATTCCAAATCAAATAAATCTCTCATTTTCACCGAGCTACTTTGTGACCTTCCCTTGACCTCCATTCATTCAACATCTGAACCATCAATTTTGGATGAGTCTCTATTTCTGATATCATCATCTGACCTATGGTATGGAGATATACTGATCTATCTCCAGACCCAAAATTTCTATCCTGATACCTCTCACTCACAACAACAATGTATTGGATACCAAGAAAAAGATTATCTGATCATTGGCGACACCCTTTATCGTCATGGTATTGATATGATTTTACAGAGGTGCCTCTCACATGAGAAAGCCAAGAAATATTTAAATGATTTCCATTTAGGTTCTTGTTGTGGACACTTATCTAGTTATGCTACCGTGCAAAGAATTCTCGGTGCTGGTTACTTCTGGCCTAGTATATTCAAATATTGCATAATTGTCATCAGAAGTTGTCATGCATGCTAGATCTATCACCATAAAGTTAGACTTCCACCTACACCATTGCATCCAGTCATTGTTGTTGGACCATTTTCCAAATGGGGCATTGACTTCATGACATGTAACCCCACCTCGGCCAGGGGCATGGGTATATTATAGTCGCCATTGACTATTTTACCAAATGGACCGAGGTGATGCCAACATTAAACAATAGTGGCAAAACAACTACTCATTTCTTTTTTAACCATGTGGTTGCCTGGTTTGGTGTACCACAAGCCATAGTTACAAATCATGGGTCACATTTTTGCAATCACATGATGACTAAATTGACTGCTAAGTTAGGACTGTCACATGATAGTTCTACCCCTTATTATCTTCAAGCAAATAGACAGGTTGATGCCATCAACAAAGTCCTTAAACTAATGTTGCAAAGAATGATAGGGGTTCATAAATGAAACTGGAATTTAATCTTGTACTCTTCCTTGTGGGCATATCGAACCTTGGTGAGAAATGCAACTGGATTCACACCCTTTCGGTTGGTGTATGGTTTAGAAGCAATCTTACCGATACAATGTGAAATTTCATCTCTCAAACTCGTGATTGACCTGTTACTCGATACTTCTGAAGAAGAAGTATGTTTCTTGGAACTCATCTATCTGGATGAAACCTATCGTGATGTTGCATTTCCTAATGAAGCACACAAGAAATGAATCTAGGCACAATATGATAGAAATGTCAAGCCTCACATCTTTTCAGAAGGAGACATAGGCTTGCTTTATGAACAAGAAGCTAATAAACTTGGAGTAGGGAAATTTGAACTGATGTGGATGGGTCCTTATATTATCAAGCATGTTTTGGAAAAAGGTGCCTACGAGTTAGTGGATTATGATGGGATTCCATTGTCATAGCCCCAAAATGGGCTATACCTCAAACCTGACTATGCTTAATTAAGTGTAGTAAAACTCACTGTATATATGATTTCATTGCATGTATGTGTGTTAGTGTGTGTCTTTTAGAATTTTTTATCTGGTTAGTAATCTTCTTTGCATTTGTTGTAGATGTTGGAATCTTCACAACCATTTGTTGGTTACGTCGATGGTGCTAGTCGTAGTACTCATAACCTACCTTCTGTAGCATGGGCTATTTTCGCTCCAAGTGGCGAGTTAGTGAGTTTTCAAGGGATTTGTATCAGTCGATCGACGAATAACATCGTTGAGTATATCATATTGATCGAACTTCTCTCTGATTCCATTTCACTTGGCATTCACCGAATCATCATTAGGCTAGAGTCACAACTTATACTACAACTTACAAGTGTGTATATCGTCTAAAACCCAAAAATTCTTCATATGTTCCTTAGAGTTCATATTTTGGAAAGACATTTTGAATACATTCAATATCAACATATTTCCAGAAACTTTAACACATTAACTGACTCTCTAGAAAATTATGTGTTAAATAGACATTTGTAACATGTAAAAGTAATTATTTTAAATTCACATCATCAGTTGAATAGTATTGCACATAACCATAGAAAATTCTGAAGGTAAAATATATAGGTGTTTTAAAAGTTTTTACAAAATGTGTCTAAGACACGTCTGGTCATTTGACCCAAAAACTCAAAATGCATGAAAAAACATCCTAAGTAGACCTGGTGATGCTCATGATAATAGGTCACAACATGTGCTATCATGCACAAAACCCTCATCCAGTGGCTAGGAACACCAATAGTTTGGCATTGCAACCTCATAGGTAACTCCTTGATCTAGACATCCAGAATACCAAGCGTTAATCCCTCTATGTGATCCTGCAACTCTGCCAAGGTCTGGGCCAAATCCAAGTCCTAGAGAACTTCTCTCCCAATGTTTCTCTGCGCTGGATCACCTGTACCTTGTTGGTGTCCCACAGGTCGAACAGTACCCACCTCTGCACGCATGAGACTAATTTTAGTTTAATCTTGGAAACATTAAAAACACAAAAACATGTAGAAACTTGAAAAATCAAAAAACACTTTGGTCAAACAATTTACCTATAGCACCCCATTGTGCTCGAACTGGTAGAATCAATTCTGGATCTCCATGGAAATCCATCCCTGGGTATGGATGCTCCTCGATGACAAGGTGTTTTCGATCGAGCCAACTGAAGAATGTAGTGGAAAAAACGATTGTTGGCTAACCCGCATGTCGAGCCATTAATTCGACCCAACTCTGCATACGTGGATCTCTAGGACCAGCTACACCCAGTGATACATGTTGCGGTTGCATCAATGGGATTCTCTCTAAGGTAAAAGTGATTAAGATCGAACCATAGTAGAAATTATTTGTCTTACCACTTTTTACCTTGGTCAGTTGTTATTTCGGTTAAGAAAGCACAACCTCATACCAATTGAATACTTTTGGCTCTAAACACTCAAGTGCATACTAGATATATGATCTGTTCACCAGATGAAGTGTCACACTTCCAGCCAACTTTGCGATTGTGAAGAGGATCATTCTCAAAGGAAATCACCTGCACCTTTGATGTTTATTTTCCCATCCTTGCTAGGCTATGTACCTGGCCAACAAAATTGTCGAATGTAATCTCTCGCCGATTCACCTCCATGGGCAAATCAAGAAAGTGAGATGGGGGCAACTCGCCTTGACAGTCCGGTAAGAAAGTAAATGTCATCAACAGTGATAGGGACCATCTTGTCCCTTATGTGAAAAGTCTAATCTGTTAGATCCAATGCATGAACAATGAACTGCAATAGTTTTCGATGTGAAAGCCTGCACTGATCCTAGGGTGATAAAATCAAACCCTAGAGGCCTCAAAAAAACCCTAAAACTCGCATGAAACAATAAAATAATCACTTGAAAAGAAAGAGGAGGGGCAGATCTCCTACCTGGTCTAGACGGCATGAGAAATGGTCCATAGAATCTCTCGCAATCAGTTGATGAAGTTTGAGGTACAAAACTAGCCCAGAGCACAAAACCGAATGGTAAGTCTCAAATGGTAAAAGCGTCATGGTAAAAACTTTTTTTATGTTTATTTCAAGTTCATTAATTGAGTAAACATTAGTATTTGCCTATTTTTACCTATGAAATAAGTATTTTTAATCCATTTGGTGATGTTTTGAGTAGGTTTTACAGCTAACTTACAGAATTTGGTGTGCTCAATTGTAAATTGTACTTTTGACCATGGAGCATACTTTTATCTCTTTTTCGAGCTCTGTTAAATAACGAAAAATGAACCCCCTTGGAGTCCTCTTTAAGCTCTTTTCAGACTCTCTAAACATGAAAAGATTGTCGAGCACTTGTCCTTTCAACTCGTTAACAATTTGGAAATGAATCTACTCAATATAAGTTTAACTCTTTTTTCGGCTAAGATAGATTAGCTACGAAAATGGAATATGTTGACCGAACATGGTCAATAGGTTCTCCCTCGTATTGTTTTATGCTTTTTTGGGCTTGAGAGACAAATCAATGAAAAATAACTTGTGAGTTTTATTTTGTACCTTTTCAAACTCTCTAAACATGAAAAGGACCGAGTTATCTTTGTTGTTAAACTCGTTAAAACATCAAATAGCGACAAACTTGTCCATTTATACAAGATCGAGTTTCAGCTTCGCTAGACTCGTTAAAATATCACATAGTGATGGATTCACCCAAAAGGGTGGAATTATACAACAAGAATATGTTATCTTCCTCAACCTTGATAAAAAATAAATAGGTATTGGTCAATAATGACTGGGGAAAATGGAAAAATGGGAAAACCACTTTATGGTAGCAGGTTTCTCTTGAACATGACACTTTGACTTCATCACTGTGACTACTTGGATTGGGTTATCAGCTTGATGGTTATCATACCATCCATCACTTTGTTTTGGGTCAATGCTACCAATTCATTTCACTATCGCCGACATGTTCAAGAGAAGTCATCCAGTTTAAATTCATCCTTTATAGTACCATAAACCTTCATTTTCATGACCACCATTCCTGAAACTTGTGTAGTCAGTCAAATTTCATCTCCAAAATCATTACACACGTTTCATGTCATTGATGTGGGATACATCAAGGCCCTCTTGCAATGAGTCACTTCTTGTCAACATTAGCACATCATCCAAGAAGTTGACTTAGAAACACCCTCCCAGTATCTTGAGGCTTGCTTACATCAATGGCAAGTTCTCACTTCCGGCGATAGGTTGACATCGCTGGCCTTTGAACGAAAGACTTTGTATGGTGTTCAACATCAAACATCTATTCACACTATGCAAAGTTTATTGTAGTACCTTGAGGATCATTATCATTATCGGTGATTTCTCTCTTGTCGGATAACAACTTACATCATTGGATGGTAATCAGACAATGTCTTCCCATGTTCGAATTCATATCACATATTCACATGGTTAGACTCATACTTGAGAAAATTATTGAACGAGATAGAATACCCTCGATCTAGTTTCATCCATCCGGTCTGTAGTTTCAGGAGTACTAAATCATATGTAGAATTGATTTACATTGATAGTCATTTTGATCATGGGTCTATATTTGTAAGACGACTCTCTATGTACATGTAATGAAAGTTTATATGATGAGCATGGGTATGCCTTCCCTCAACAATTCATGTAAAAATAAAAAATCAAGATCTATGTATTGTAATTGATGCAAGTCACCCTCCACTTCGAAATTTCCTCATCACATCATAAAGCATTTCATTCGACATTTGAATTTTTCAACTTCATGCTTTAGGGGGAAGTTGTTACAAATCCATTTGGGCACATCAATCCTATCATCCATATCAGTGTTTTAGGGCTCATCAAACCATAATTTCAGTTGCTACATGCCCTAAACAAATCATCCTTTTGAATGCCTCCTTCCTAGACAGTTTCATGACTTGAAGACATCCTAAAATGACCTCTAAAGGGACCAGCACAGGTAGGTCCATCTAAGGGTGCACTACAGAGTAGTTGAGTCCATGCCAGGGTGCTTTCTAGAGCACATAGGCTCTCTTTCACCTACGCTTGGCGAGATTGAGTGAAATTCACATAGGGTTTGGGGAATATTCTTATCTTTTGGAGTCAACTCCTATGAGCTCGAAAATGGATGAGGAATGAGTTAAGATGCATCCTACCCTCTCATCCCTTTCTCCATGGAACTAATTCTAAGTATGGAAGGCCATTCAATACCCCCATTTATGACATAACCTCCTTCATCCTTCTATAAATTGAACACTCATCTAATTGATTAGGGGCTGGACTATGTTGAATTGTAAGGAGATAAAGTTGCTATGAGAATTGGATTTGAGACAAGTATTGTTATGCTACAATTTTGTCATGATTTTGATGTGATGTGGATGGGATCCAAGCTAGGGGAGTGACTTCAAATTAGACATGATGGTTGTAATTCCTTATTCTATTCAATAAAGTATTTGAACCTTTTTCCCATATGTTTGTATTGATATATGATGCTTATATGTGTGAATGTATATAATTCCATTTACTTATATCCAATAGATATTTTGCTTTGATCGGTTCTTTGTCTTCTATTTGTGTTTTGTTGGGTTGTGTTATATTAGGTTGGGCAAACCTACCTATGGTTTTCGATCCACAGTTTTGGACGCGATGGTTTTCGGTCCATGGTATTGGATGCTTCGGCATGTATAAATATGTATTGTAACATTGAAAGGAATATAATGAAAAATCAA
>APFE031743294.1:37345-80765 GCA_000404065.3 Pinus taeda
TTTCTTGGTCAAATCAATTTTGTGAAAAGATTTGTCCCAGATTTTTCACGAATTGTTTCTCCTTTGCAAACCATGATAAAAAAGAATTCAAATTTCAAATGGGGTCAAGATGAGCATGAAGCATTCAACCTAATCAAGCAAGCTATCATTAATGCTCCGTCTTTAGCAACCCCGAATTTTTTAGAATCTTTTATCTTATACACATTCACCTCAGAGAAATCATATGCCACGATTCTAACTCAAGCGAATCAAGAGAAAGCGGAAGCTCCAATCGCACTTTTTAGCTCTAATTTACAAGGTGCTGAACTTAACTATTCAGACGTGGAGAAATAGGCATACGCCATTTTCAAAGCAATCAAATATTTCAGACCTTTCTTACTTAAAACCCATACCAAGGTCATAGTACCGTTTCCAACGGTAAGAAATCTTCTAATACAGAAAGATGTGGGTGAAAAAAGAGCAAATTGGATCACTGCTTTACAAGAATACGACCTTGAAATCAAACCAGCAAGCATTGTGAGAGGTCAAGGCTTCTGCAAAATGTTGGCTAGAGCATCGCAGATTCCTGAAAGTTCATCTGAGGAAGTACAAATGTATGAGGTAAACCTAAACGATACAAAATCATTATACGCTGACACCATTTATTATCTCAAAAATGGGTATGCTCCAGCAAACCTAGATCACACCAAGAAAAGAGCCCTGAGATTAAAAGCTAAACAATATCAGCTCATAAATGATGTTCTGTTTAAAAGGAATATGATTTTGTACTTCTTAGGTGTCTTGAGAGAACTGAAGCCCAAAAGGTTTTGCAGGAACTCCATGATGGGCCCGCAGGTGGACACTATGCTGGAGATACTACTGCACATAAGATCTTACGTGCGGGGTATTATTGGCCCACACTGTTCAAAGACTAACACAGTTACGCGAGGAAATGCCAAATCTGCCAAACTACTGCAGGGAGACAAAAGAAATCGTCCATGCCACTACAGCCGGTAAACATTGAGCAACCATTCAGTCAATGGGGCTTGGACATAATAGGTGAGATCATTCCTCACTCTTCTAAGCAGCATAGGTACATCCTCACGACAACTGATTATTTTACTAAATGGGTAGAAGCAGTCCCTCTCAAGACAGCTAATTCTGAAAACATCATTGAATTCATAGATCAATTTATAATCACTAGGTTTGGATTGCCGACGGCTTTGATGTTTGATAATGCTTCATACTTTTCTGTGAATGCAATGACTGAGTTCGCACTTAAAAGAGAGTTCAAACTGAGATATTCGGCCAACTACTATCCGCAAGGAAATGGACTGGCTGAGTCAACAAATAAAAACCTAATCAGGATTATTAAAAGAACAGTTGACCAAAACCAGAAGAATTGGCACAAAACCTTGGTAAATGCTTTATGGGCAGATAGAATAACGAGGAAAGCTTCAATTGGCACTTCTCCCTTTAACTTAGTTTATGGGAAGGAAGTGGTTCTTCCAACTCACTTAATGATCCCCTCCTTGTCTTTAGTACAATACATCGATGAAGTATCTACTTCCTCCTTAATTGAGACAATTGAATATAAATTAGAGAACCGACGAGAACAGCTAGAAACCCTGCTCATCACCAAGCGCTAATCAAAATCCTCTTTTGATTCAAGTATAATGACCAGAAAAACCTTTCAGATGGGAGATCTAGTTTTGAATTGGATAAGGCTATGAAGAGAGGGCAAAATACAAAATTCCAGAAAATGTGGCTTGGTCCTTTTCAGATTGTAGAAGTCATAGGCCCATCAATGTTTGTGTTGCAGGATTTAGCAGGTAGAAAGGATTCTTTTCCTATTAATGGACAGACCCTAAAAATATACTTTCCATAGAAGATTACTCTTCTATTTTTGTAGGATAGCATTTTGTTTTTCTTCTTTCTTATAAATAAAACCAGTTGTAGATGGTTACTATAGGATTTCACGTAAAAGGACACCAAATTCTCTGTTAGATTTTGATTTTTCGCTTGTACAAATAGTATAAATTTTCGAAAAATCTGATCTTTATTATTGATGGATAGAGTTAAACTTAGCCTAGATATGATACTAGTTCCAACTTCAAAGAATTTTATGAAAGCAACCTTTGGCAAAAGATTTGTTTTATATCAGCACAATGAAAGGTATCAATAATAAAATGAGTATTCTCCGTAAAAATGTTGTTTTCAAACTCTATTATTGTCGTCCAGAGCTTTCTTAAGGAAAAACAATGGTTTCCTCCCTGCTAAAGAAAATCATAGCATTCAGAGAAACAATTCGAGAAAACACTATATCTCAAGGAATGAGAGATCTCATCACGAGCCGACTTATCATGATCACAGATATTATAACTTGTTGACTTTGCCAATACTGTCCACCAAAACAGGGCAACGACTTAAGATTGCTGCAATCAAAAGACAAGGGGTCTCATCACGAGCCAGCTTGTTCAACAAAAGTGTAAATCAAGTGAATGACTGTGTCATAATTTTGCCACCAAACCAAGCCATTGTTCTTTAGAGAATAAAAAAAGAAAAAGTGTCAAAATGAGTTTTTCTCTGAAAAGTTGTAAATAGCCTTAAGCAGGATAAAGGATCATTGCTCGGTAACAGGTAACCCTGTTGAGGCTATGGACGCCTGCTGGCAGCAGAGGCTCTACCTACGATAAATGAGCATATTTTAAAAAGTCAGCACACAGAGATGACCTCATTTTATCTTTAAAAGACCAAGTAATGGCTGGTGTAAATGCAAGGACTAAGCTTCAGGAAATGAATGATTGGAATAGAAAAAGGTTGAAACAAAATATCATTGATAGGATAAGACATAATGTACTCTATCTGTCTATAACAAAGTTTAGGCTTATGAAAAATTTTCTGTTTCGGAAGTTAAAATTCAATAGAAAATCAGAGATAACTGGTTCTTCCCAGTGAATCGCCATTGTTGTGGCCACCAAAAACCCCCCTCTTTGTTTGATATTAGAAATAACACCAAGCAAATGGGGACCCTTAATAAAAATTCAAACAAACAGTTTTAGGAACATTTTTGTTTTTGATTCCTTAAAACTTTATCGCGACGAAAGAATGAAACATTTTTCTATGAGCATAATAGACTACGAAGAAGAGATGCAAAATTCATCGCATCACATTCACTATGAAGCGCTCTTAAATGAAAAACTTAAGAAATCTCCGACGGCCGATGTGCGACGTCGCATATCGCAACATCGCGTAAAGTAGCACACAATGACTAATTTCTGCGATCTGCGATACTGCGATGATCTGATATTGCGATGCCGCGATGCTATAACGCGATCTGCGATGAATGCGAATTTTCCTCGGTGCAGTATTCAAGGAAAGCAGCCCATTAATCAAAATTAAGCGCGCGCCTTAAAAAGAAATTAATGATTGTACGCCAAAGTATCCAGGAATGACAGCTTTTTGTTTTTCAAAGGGTCAGTTCGCTATGAATGTCATAATTATGCATACATAATATTTAAAGCTTTCATGTCAATCTTTATTACCATTACTCTTTTCCTTTGCGTAAACTATAAAATAGGAAATAACATGAAGCAATGTGCAGGAAACATCTAAGGAAAAGGGGAAAGCGCCAATGCTCGAAGAACAGAGAAGAAATCCCTTCAGAAACGGATGCCGCATATGATAGGACCAAAGATTCCAGAGTATCACTCAACAAATGCTGATGTCGATAGGTCATCTAAAGCTCAGAATCAAAGGCGCACAAAAGCAGGATGATTACAAAAAACTCTGAAGCTTACACACCAGAAAAGCTCGGAATGAAGAACGGAGGCAGTTTTCAATCTAGAGAATTGTTCAGAAAGTAAAGTCTTTGACTCGTCCAGTCGTTCGCAAGGATGGAAACCGAAATAGCAAAAGCAGAATCAGTTTGAGGGAAATTTGAGTTATTACCAAGTATACACGCAGTAAATACATCCAGTCAGAGGAAGATTCTTTAAAATATCTTATAGTTTACCAGAAAGTGGTGCCAACTCTTGTTACTTCTATTTTTATAGCACACACGAAAGGGGAAGGCAACCAGCCGACTCTTCCGAGTCGAATGTTGCATGCTTACAGCACTAAGGAGCAAATACAAAAATAGTTCAGAGTCAGATTTAATTTTTAGAAATAGTTTGCTTTATCAGAAGGACGGCCATTTGAAAACCGGATCCTAAATTTATGTAATCAAGTTAATTAGCTAGCAGTATTTAAACCCTTCTCAGGAATTTAGAGAAGGGTCCGGAGATTTGTCAAAAACTCGTCCTCAAAACATGCACTTTTGCGCCCTCGGAGGTGGTTTTGATGAATGGATGGATCAAGGTTTATTAATGTTTGCATTTAATGTCTACTACTGATGTTGAACTTCTGTACTCTTCGTAGATATTAGAGCAAGGAGAGATAAATCATTGTTTCTTGAAGCTTATGAGTGGAACCAGTCATAAATGGTACTTTTATCTCTTGACCATTTCTGCTTATATTCTTGAAGTGATTTATAGTTTCTCAGTTGTTTATATGTCATTGCATGAATGTGTGGGTTACCATTTGGCACTTCGGTACGGTGGAGTCATAATGTTTATATCTGACATATGAATAGCTTATTGTGCGATATGCTGTTCACAACTGTTTTGCCTAACTTCTTATGAAAAGTGGTTTATCTTAAATGATTTCTATTCTTATGATAGCTGAATGATCTTTATTACCAGTTATTGTTTGAAATCTCTTTAGATTGCATAATAGGAGATATACATCCCGGGTTAGCATAGATTAGATGTGTTGTTTCTCATTAGATTACAATAGCATAGAGTTAGTTTAAAGGATTTGAATTAGATTAGCTTTAAAGTACTCTTAGATCAGCATTATTCAACTCTACACACACACACACCCAGATCGGGAAACTGGTCCCGTTATCCCCAGTCGGACCCGCTATACCAAACGGATAAGGAGCTGCCAACCAAGGTTCGGACCGGGTGGGTATCCCCCTTGTTGTCGACCCGATTTTCGGGGCTTCAACAAGTTGGTAACACATTTTAGAGATAATAACCAAAACATATGAAAATTGGGCATTTCGATCCTTAAATATGGTAGGAAAGTTGGTTGTAACACCCTCCTCCCACATCTACCCAAGTAACTAGCCAACTAAGGAAAACATGGGATGAAGCATTACTATGATATGATTCAACTCCCCATGTGTGAGTTAAGGAAGTGGAACTGATGAAACACAACATCACAGACCTACCAAACCTAGTAGAGAACCCCTAGGAGCCATCCAAACCTTCCCAGTGAGTAGCCCCTATGAATTGGAAGAAAAACGTTTGCCTGTGTATTGCACTGGGTTTCCCAGTTGTTTCTGCATCAAAATTATCCTCCATGTTTCCTGTTTTTAAAATTCTCCTGTAGGGAGATATATGCAGCTGTGGGGGCCAGCCTATGTATGAAAAACTTTAAATTTGCATATTTGTATGTGTGCTGAGAAGAAAACTTGGTCTCTGTACTCTGTCTGTAGAAACAAAATTCTTCCTTTCATAAAAAAATAGCCAAGATCTGGGTAACAACAGTCTTGAAACAAGGGAATTGTTGCTAATTGATATTGGACACCCAAGAAATTCTTTCTTCAGCCCAGGGGGAAACCATAAACAACATTCCCTTTTCTGATCAAAGCATAAAAATAGCACTCTCACCATGCCAGGGGGATTCATAAGGAGAGAACCCTTGGACTCCAGCAAACTACACAAGCATCTTGAGGTGGTGGACCTTTTCACATGAGCCAATTGGATGTCCTTCTTTGACAAAATTCAGGGTCATGATGAGGAGATTGCTGAGAAATTTTTAATGTCCCTAAGAGCTCAATCAAAGACACAGGCCACAGTTAGTTTTATGGGTTTGACCCTAGAACTTACCCCTGAGCTCATTAGTCGAGTTACTGGTCTACCATTAGGGCTTCCTTGGAGCAGATAAGAGAGGTCATTGGGCCAAGCTGCCAAGAAAGCATTCTTTCTGCCCAAGGAACATCCTGTAGAAGACAAAAATGGGGTTAGGAGAACCAACTTGCCTCATCTATGGAGTGAAGTGAGTTTCCAAATCATGAAGTACATTACCTGTGAAGGAAGATTTAGCACCATCTATGGTTATCATTTCAGGTTGCTGAGTGAACTAAGACATGGAATTGATTTACCTCCAGCCATGAAACTGAGCATTCCCTATTTTCTTCTTCAGTCACTAATTGAATGTGGTACAAAATTGAATGAAGGGATCCCAGATCAGTTGGCCCATCATGGGCTCATAAAACTATTAGTGGAAGATGCCCTACACACCTACACTGTCCCCATATCTTGGGAAATCTTTCGAAACATGTCTAGGGATGACAATATCAAAATTTTGGCCGAAAACATCACCCCATCCAGCAGTGAGAAGGGGAACACACTGAAGAAGGTGAGAAAACTAATGATGGAAGAACGCAGGACATTCAAGCACATCAAGAACAGAAAGCAAAAGGAAAAATGGGCCAGATTGCTGAGCCTAAAACAGAGGCGCAAACAACAACACAAACACCACGGGAAAAGAGAATGCAGAGTAGAGTAGGGAGGGCTGAAAAACCTCAAATGAAAGCTATCATATCCAAAACAGGCACACCAAAACAACAGGGAAAGACACATCCTGAAATAGCAGCAACACAGACAGAAACAGTTGACACAGGGACTTCTACAAGAAGCAGGGAAAAATAACAGCAAGAGGAGAAATCACCTAAGATATTGGCAAGGGAGGTAGTAGCTGTGATTGCCGCCTTAAGCAAACCTCCAAAATAAAAAGGTAAGAGAAAGAGGCAAACCTCCATGTACTTTAAAGGAAGGAGGAGCACACGAATCAAAGTGGGCAAACCCCAGCAACAGTCAAAGGAGCCAATTGTCATTAAGGACACAACACCTAAACCAAAAGAAGAGTCTCCTTCAAAGATATCCGTTACCTATGAACGAGGAAGCCAAAAAACCTCCACCTGGAGAGAGAGAATTGAGATGATGGACTCAAAGACAGCTCTACAGGAAGCTGAGAAATCTCTATAGGAAACCCTAGCTAAGCTAAGGGAGACTGAGAAACTGGAGGAAAAGGTGGCTAAACTCTCACAGGCAAAAGAAAAGACAAAGGAAATATTGGAACCAAGCCCTCAGCCTAGCTTGGGCTCATACTATAACCTGTTAGAAGCCGAGAAGATAATTCCCCAGAAATTTGCGGTGCCACTTTTCTTTGCACTAGAAGAAGAAAGGATTAGGACTCACACTTGGATGAGGATTGCTAAGTCTAAGGGTGTGGCAGACATAGGCCACCTAGAAGAACAACTCAAGGAATCAAGAAAAGAATTGGCCATGGTAAGGCATGTGGAGAGCAGTCAAAGGGCCAAACTATAGGAAGAGAATGAGTTGTTGAAACAGCAGCTGCAACTCTAGGGAAGTCATAGGGAAGATAGGCCCCCCATCTTGGGAGAATAGTAGCAACAGGAAAGGCCTCCAGCAGACAAAGAAACCTCTGATGAACAGTAGAGAGGGGACGGGCTGCAGGCTGAGGTTGAGGAGCTAACAAAACACCTATAGGAGAAGGAGTTACAGGCAGCAGAGGATAAGGCCAAATTATCAGAACTCTATTTACACAAATTGGCCCTTCCTAACATGAATCTGTGGGACCCCAATGTTGTAGTGGGAGATGTGCAACTTATGGCCATGGCCTCTTGGTTAAATCATGAGGAAAAAAGGGAAGCAGAGATTCTAAATGTCATGAACAGGGAGCTAAGTGAGCCACTCATGATCAGAGCAGAGCCAGAGGATCCCTCAGCCTTAATATATGCCCACCAGCACCTGGTCAATAACCCTAAGGTTCTACCAGATTACATTGAACGACAAGCTCAAGCCATTGCTTATTTTGAGGACATGGAAATACTGTTGGGGGTTAATTGCATACATGCTTGCACAAGGAGGTGGAACACACTATCCCACGGTCTAAAAATGAGAGAATACCACTCCCCAACAAGGATGAGGGAGGCCTTGGCAAGAGCACCCCTCTATAAACAGTAAATGCAAAATCTGCAGGCCAAGTGGATCGGCCTAAAGTTCAGTCCTCTCTTGCTTTTAAGACTGTTGGAAGGAGTCAAAGAAGAAGAGGAACATAGGTATTGGGAGGAAGTAGAAAGAAATGTAGGATTTCATGACCAAGAAGAAGACATCAGCTCGAAAGCCTGGGATGTGAGAGAGGCAGTCAAAGCCATCAAAGATGATGAGGTGGATTAGTTGCTCAGAGGATGAGCAACCCATTTAGCAGGGGGGTGATGATGAGCCCAAAAAATGGGTAACTTATTTGGCTCATTTTGCCTAATTGTTCTCCATTAATCCACCATTCTTCATAGTTTATGCATTCTTTTGAGTATATTTATGTTAATTGAATGAATGAGAATAGTCACTTGACCATGAAGTCTAATACGTGGTTATTGCAGATTTTTGGACAACTTTTGGACCAAGGTCAAGCATTTATGAGCTAGTTGACAGCCAAACATGAGGGAACAAGGGTGAGGATTTGTAGGAAGGGTGTCTCCTGCACTAAATGGCCCCTTCCTCGAATTCTCCACCATCAACTCAAACTTCAGCAGGCCACCAAAGATGATTCCCAAGGGCAGTCAAGCAACTTTTTGTAAAGTGACTGATTACTTGCAGTTTGAGCAGTCGAGCCCCTTGAGTTAAGGAGGGTTGTTGGAGGTCCTCGTAGTGCATAAGAAGGAAGGCTTCCAACCTTTGTAGGTTACTTTTGGAACATTTGTATTCTACACTCTAGTGCTGTTGTGTTTTTTAGCTCATTTTGGAGCTTCTGCTATAAAATATTTTGGTGACATGGTTATTTTTTTAGTAATGGAAATCAGCTTCAGTTTGCATCAGCTCTGAGCTTCTTCTTAGGAGCCTGTAGCTCTTGGGGTTGGGCCCAACCCAAGTGCCAGGACCTCCTCTATGTACTGTTAGATGTTTTCTTTGTATTCATAGAATAATTTATGCTAGTAGATTAAAATCTTGCTTGGTTATTTAGTCCATTTTTGATGATTGAAATAGATTTCCATGTTTTAGGTCAATTTAATAGGTTGGTAACAGAAAATATCTTCGAAAAGGCCATTAGACAACCCTTGATCTCACCTCTCCCTCCTTGGGACCATGAGCTGAGACTAAGGTGTCCTTGCTGCCATAAAAACATTGTTCTTGCTTCTTCATACAATTACTAGTGTTAGATTCTTAGTTGCAAAAGTTGGTACAAGTCATGCTTACATGCTTAGATCCATTCTTGCTTGGTTTTCATAGTTGTCTTACATGATTTTCTGCCAATAAACTTTTGTCCATCATGATTTCTGGTAGTTGGGTCAAATTAGGTTAAAGTAGCTAGATCTTTGGTTTTCTTAGCCTTCGTTTGATCAGTTTGGAAAATAACGTGCAGAGCACCTATAATACCTCTTTGCCTACCCTTACTCCATCAATACAACCTGCTCTGTCATCTAACTTAGATTCTTTCCTTTCATTTCCCACATTTTCTCACTTGCCCTAATTTCTACATCCTTGTGCAACATTGCCTCTTCCATCTTCAAACAAACCCAATCGCCTTAATCACTCCTTAGCCTCATTCACCAAGTCCTAGACCTCATCACACCCTCCTCTAACCTCCATCTCCACTTCTCCACCTTTCCTCCACCATCAACCCTCCAAAATCCCCTTTTGGAACATCCTATAGAACATCTTGTAGAACCCCTGCAGACTTCCTGTAGAAGCTCACGAGAGCGATTTTTCGAAATCCAGTCACTGTGAAACTCTCTGGAAGGGTGCTAGGGACTCCTTAGGCCCTCTTCTCACCTCCCCAACCTCCTGCAAGTGCCTATGCCATTTCCTTTTGCCAATCAACCTATGCACAATCAAAAACACTTAAAACACATGCATAATAATTTTGCCAACTTACTCAAAAATACAAAAAAGATGTTCTTTCCAGATTTTACTACAGAAGAAGCTTAGTCACATGCATTTTACCTTTCTAAAATTGAATGGCATTCATTCCCACTTCTTTCATCTCTTTTCTTGCACTGGTAGGGTTAATCGGTAAAACTAGGGTTTGCTAGGATTTGCATTTCCTTTTAGCTTTTGGTTTCTTTCTGCAAGTAGACTAGCCTCCTTTGAGTTAGCTTTCATCCATCACAGTTAAAAGCTTCTTCTAAGAGCTCACAGAAGTTGGCTTAATCTCCTAGCAGACTTGTGCGAGCTAATCAAGTGACAGCCTGTGGCAAGGGCTAGTACTTGTGCATACATCATCGTCGCTTCCAAGTTTTTTACAAACTACCGGGTTGATAAAAGTAAAGAAGGGAGTCCCAGGAGTTGTAGAATTATTGCTGCAATACTGGAGCCTGCCATCTTTTTGGCACCGTTGCCAGGGAAGCGTCAGAGTATCTGTGATTATTTCTTTTCTTCTATATTCTACTACAACCTTCTGCTAAGTAGTCTATTTCAGCAAGAGTAGAGTAGTTGTTTCATTTCCATTCTGCAATTTCATTTCTGCAAAAGTGGATTAGCCATTTCTTGCTTTCATTTCATTTTAGCAAGCATAGATTAGATATTTCCCACTTTCATAGATTAGCATTTCAATTCCACAATTTCAATTCTGCAAGCGTAGATTAGCATTTCAATTCCGCAATCTCAATTCTGCAACCGTAGCTTAGCATTTCATTCCTGCAATTTCATTTCAGCAAAATAGATTAGTCATTTTCTTCTTTCATTTCAATTAAATATTTTCATTTCAGCAAGATAGATTTTAGTTAGTTGCAGTTCAATCTATTTCAGTTTTGTAGGTACAAGCAAAAAAAAAAAAAAAAAAAACAGCCCAAAACATTTCATTTCATGCCTCGTAGGAACAGAGACAATACCAAAAACTTCTTACCCAACACCCCCACCACATCACTGGGTCACCCTTCTCTCTTCTTCGGTGGCAGTGATCCAAAAGAACCTATAGGTGAACCTCCAGAGATATACGAAGATCTTATAACAGAAGAAGAGCAAGAAAACATTCCTCTTAAGACCATGGCTGAACACAAAAATGGTATAGGAGATGGGGAGAGAAGAGAAGGTGCCTTTCCCATCCGAGAGGCCAATGGGGACACAAAAATGAAAAACATAAGTCCCTCAACCTTACCTCACTTCAACGGATTGACCACTGAAGACCCTGATACCTTCTTGTTTGAGTTTGCTGTCCTTTGTCGAACTTATGACTATGCAGAAGACGCGCAAAAGTTGAAATTCTTTCCCTCTACCCTCAAGGATGCGGTGCTACGCTGGTTCAAGGGGTTACCTGGAAATAGTATCACAATGTGGGTTCAAATGCAGCAAGCCTTTAACAACAAATACCGGGACTACTGTAGCTTAAAGGAAACGAAGGGAGAAATCTTTCGGATGACCATGGGAAGTGATGAATCTTTAGAAGACTATGAAGAAAGGTTCCAACTTAGTTATAAAAGGGCCAAGTGCAGACTTGACTCTGAATCCCTGAAGCTGGTTCTACTCCGAGGAGTCCCTGAAGACCTTCTAGATACCCTCCATTTGCTAGTGGGCGGAGACATCTACCAATTACCTTATGAAGACATAAAGACTGTGTTTAGAAACCACTCTAGGGCAGCTTGGAAAAGAGGTAGGGGGAATCCACTTTCAGCCAGTGCCACCTTCTCCAAACATGAGTTTACAAATCAAATGGAAGACCTTAAAGGTGAGGTGAGACAGACCATTTCCATGCAACTGGATACTTTTCGAATCCAACAAAAGAAAGAGGAAGCTGAGAGGGCTTTGGCCGTCTTTTGTCCTAGATGCACAAGGAAGCATCCTAAGAACGAGTGTCCATTGCACTCAATAGAGGTATGTTTTTTTTGTGAGGAAGACCACCCTACAAACCAATGCCCAACCTTACCCAGACTGAAAGCCATGTACCAAGGGGCTGAGGGAGCCACTGAACCACTCTACTTCCTCAACCAAAGGAGGCCGCATGGATTCAGACCTTACCAGCACGGGATGCAAGGGACATCCCAAACTTATTACCACCCCAACCGATCCGCTCATATACCTTCTTGGGGTCCCCCTGCTCATCCTTCTTGGTCCACACCTCCTCCTTGGTCTTATCCATCTCAATACCATACTCAACCTGCTGCTCATTCAGCCACAACCTCAATGGAATGCACCTCAGCTGGGGTGGAGGCCCCAATACAACTCTCCTCCTGCTATTTTGTCTCCACCACCTGCTCAACCTCAACCATTACCTCGTGCTCCTCCAAGACAACCCCAAATTCCTGCTCAATTGAACCCGAACCCCAATAATAGACAGGCCCAATATGTATATATTGGAGAGACAACATGCCCTACCTACGTTGTGGAGACTTAGGAGATCAACCTATGATCTGGGAAGGTCCTTCCAGATCACTAACCTCCTCCACCGGAGGATGAGGAAGAGAAACAAGAAAGTGAACCCAAGGCCATTCCACTCTTTCTTGAGCGACTCATAACAACCATGTGACTAAACCTAGAGGAGACTAAACTGTGTGTAAAAATACCACTTCTCTAGGCCATAAAAGATGTACCAATCTACAACAAATTGATCAAGAAGAAGTGTTTCATGCACCCAGGCAGGCACAAGAGAGATGCCCCAACTATCAATGTCATAGGACAAATGTCTGATCTAATATTGGGGCAAGTAATCTGTCCAAAATATTTGAACCCCGAGATTCTTGTAGTTGATGTCCACATCAATGGCACCATAATTCCCCACACCGTGATTGATCTAGGGGTTGCCATTAATGTGATGACCAGGGACACTATGCTCAAACTTAACGTTCATAGTTCCTTAAGAAAAACCTTGACAGTACTACAGTTAACAGACCACTCCACTGTGACTCCCGAAGGGATTGTGGAAGATGTCCTGGTCTCTGTTGATTCTTCGAAGTACCCTGTGAACTTCTTGGTCCTTCAGCCAAAGGCAAAACTCACTGGATACCCCGTCATTTTGGGAAGGTCTTGGTTGGCTACTGTGGATGCTTACATCAGTTGTCAAGCAGGGAACATGACCATCGAGAATGGGCCTATGTCCAAATAGCTAGTCATATATCCTCTTGCCCAACCTTTGTTAGAACATGATTTACCTCTCTAGTTGGAGGAGGGAGATGAGGATGAAGTCTACTTTGCACCATTGTGCACAGTAGAAGCCACCACAGGAGGTCCTTAAACTGAGGATGACCTAATTGAGAATTTGATTCAAAATCCACCTCCCAGTGTGCTACCATTAGAAGAGTTGGTGGAAGGTACCCAAGCCAGCGCTTTAGTGGACTTCTGTGTGGCTGATCTGACCTCTCCCAGACTTAAGAATGTGGAATTTGGCCCTGAAAGAACCTTAAATATCAGCTCATCCCTATCTCCCTCTTAGGAGAAGGAGCTGTGTACTTATTGAACCACCATTTGGATGCTTTCGCTTGGAGCTATAAGGAGATGAAAGGAGTCCACCCTTCGGTCTATACCCATCACATTTACATCAAAGAGGATTGTAAACTAGTCAGGCAACCTTAGAGGAGAATGAATCCAGCCCTTAAGGACATTGTCAAAGAAGAATTGTAGAAGTTGTTGGATGCAGGATTCATCTACCCCATCTCTGACAGTGAGTGGGTCTCTCCTTTGGTGCTTGTGCCCAAGAAAAACGGGAAGTGGAGAATCTGTGTAGATTACCGAGAACTTAAAAAAGCCACCAAGAAGGACCATTTCCCTTTGCCTTTCATAGATCAAGTGTTAGATGGACTGGCAGGGAAGAAGTTCTTTTCTTTCCTAGATGGGTTCAGCAGGTATAATCAGATCCAAATTAGTCCAGAGGACTAAGATAAGACCACCTTCACTTGTCCATGGGGTACCTTTGCCTACCGGGTCCTTCCCTTTGGGCTATGGAACGCTCTTGCCACTTTCTAGAGAGCAATACTGAGCATATTTTCCGAGTTGGTTCATGATTCGGTAGAAATCTATATGGATGACTTTACTCCTTATGGGTCCAACTTCCAAGAAGCATTGGCTAACCTAGGAAAAGTTTTAACCAAGTGTATTGAGATGAACCTATCCCTCAGTCCCGAAAAATGTGAATTCCTGATGACTAAGGGGACCGTGCTAGGTCATACAATTTCTCAGCAAGGATTACAGGTGGATCCCAACAAAATTGCTATCATCCAAAAGGTTCCACCTCCTCAAAAGGTAAGAGATGTTCAGAGTTTTCTAGGCTTAGCAGGATATTATAGAAGACTCATTAAAGATTTCAGTAAGCTAGCCTTGCTATTGTTTGGTCTTTTGGGGAAAGATTTTGAGTTTATATGGACTGACAACTGTCAAGGGGCTTTGGGTGAGTTGAAAGATAAGATGGTAACCGCCCCAATCTTGAGAGGTCCAAATTGGGCCCTACCTTTCCACATCCACACTGATGCCTTGAACAAAGCCATAGGGGCAGCCTTAGGAAAAGTTGAGGAGAAACTACCATATGCCATATACTTTGTTAGCAAAAACCTATCCAAGGCAAAATTGAACTATACTGTTACCGAGAAAGAGTTTCTGGCTGTAGTCCATTCCCTAAACAAGTTCAGACACTACATCACTAGTTATCAAACATTTGTACACACTGATCATGCTGCGATTAGGTATTTAATGAATAAACCAGATGTAAATGCTCGTATCATTAGATGGTTACTTTTGTTGCAGAAATTTGATTTGACCAATATTGACAAGCCAGGTAAGGAAAATGTTGTTGCTGAATTTCTGTCTAGACTAGATTTGCCTGCAGGTGAAGATGGGACGGTAGATGATCAAATGCCATATGAACACCTGTTTTCTATTTCAATACTCTCTCCCTAGTTTTCTGATATAGAAAATTACTTGGTTTAAGCACAGTTCCCTCCGCACCTATCCTCAAAAGAGAAGAGAAAAATTGTGAGGAAAAGTGCCCCATTCACTTGGATTGGGGGCAAACTGTTTAAACTTGGCCCAGATAAGATCTTGAGGCATTGTGTTAGGGAGGAGGAAGTTTTTGAAATCCTCCTAACCTGTCACGACGGGCCCTGTGGAGGCCACTTTGGAGCAAAAGGGATTGCCTTCAAAATTCTACAAGCAGGCTACTATTGGCGCACTCTTCATCAAGATGTCAAAAGATACACTAGCCAATGTGACCGATGTCAAAGGATGGGGAAACTGACTCCAAGGGATGAAATGCCCCTCCAACCTCAAGTGACTTTCAAGCCATTCGAGAAGTGGGGCATGGACTTTGTGGGTCCTATCAACCCTCCTTCAAAACAAAAGTCTTACATCATTGCGTGCACAGACTACCTGACAAAGTGGGCAGAAACAAAGGCAATCAAGGCAGCGACAGAACAGAAAGTGGCTGAGTTTTTGAGGGAAAATAACTTCTACAAGTTTGGATATCCAAGGGAATTAGTCATAGATCAAGGAAGTTAGTTTACCTCTAATCTGATTGAAGACCTGCTCACTCATCACCAGATTAAGCAAAGGACTTCCACCCCTTATCATCTGTAAGCAAATGGGCATGTGGAAGTCACTATTAGAGCTTTGGAAGAGATTTTGACTAAAGTGGTGAGCAACAATAGAAAAGAATGGGCAGATCGCTCAGTCGAGGCCACCTGAGCCTACAACACCACTTGGAAAACTACAACAGGTTTCACACCTTATGAGCTGATCTTCGGGAGGAAGGCTTTGCTGTCCATAGAATTTGAGTACAACACATTGAGGTTAGCAACTCGGCTTGACCTTGACCTCATCCATGCACAACAGGAAATATTACTATAGCTGAATGGATTGGATGAACGAGAATGCAGGCCCTCCTCCACTCAGAAGTGGTCCAACTCCAGAGAAAGATATGACATGACCGACACCTTAACAAAAAGCAATTTCAGCTAGGAGATTGGCATTGTTATATGACTCAAGATAAAAGGATTTCAAAGGGAAGCTGAGGACAAGGTGTCTAGGACGATATACAGTGGAGAAATGCAATGACAATGGTTCAGTTCTCATCAGGACCATTGATGAAGAAGCCATCCCCATGCTCGTTAATGGGAATCGATTGAAAATCTATAGCAAACCCCTTTCTAGGTAGGAGTTCATTGAAACTTTGGACAAATCAGTGCTGGTAGTGGAGCAGGGCCCTGTCTCTACTCCACCCACAACTTGATCATCAAAAAAAAGAGAAGAGAAAAAAACGGAAAAAGAATAAAAAGATCCTTGGGTGAAAACCTCTTGGAGGTTCCCAGGGCAAGCAGTGAGGGTAAAAACCTCCTGGAGGCGCCCCAACTGTCTCTCAAAACAAAAAAAGGGAAAAAGAAAAGAGAAAAAAACAAGGAATAGACTTAAGTTCTGTTGAATAATTGCAGGTTGTAGGGAAGACATTGAAGGTTAGGAGGGTTGCACAAAACAAGGACAGAGGTCAGCCTCAGGCTGCAAGCACCCCTCACAAGCACTTCCTCCATGACCACTCCCCTTTCCTAAGATTTGATCACATTCGGGTCAAGATTTCACCTTCTACAGGAAGTTCTGGGTCTTCTACAGGAAGTTTTGTAGCTTCTACAGGAAGTTCTATATCTTCTACAGGGAATTCCTGTAGACCCTTTAGACAGGCTAGAATTGATCTTGGGAGAGAATCTGAAGGTTGGAATCTTCCTGTTAGGTCTATAAGCACCCCTGTTCCCATCCATCACCATATGTCACCCTGT
The DNA here is from genome assembly GCA_000404065.3 of Pinus taeda. Taxonomy (NCBI): domain Eukaryota; kingdom Viridiplantae; phylum Streptophyta; class Pinopsida; order Pinales; family Pinaceae; genus Pinus; species Pinus taeda. Next base: position 54,144 of record APFE031743294.1, read on the forward strand.
TTCATCTCTTTACACCTCCGCTGCACCCATCCTGTTATTTGTTCCTGCACAGTCACACAAAAAAGCCTGTTTTCTTCATAATACCAGCAAGAAGTTTTAGTGACAAATCAAGCAGTAGTGTCTCACTCACCCTACCTGTCAATCTTCATCTGGACTCCTCATCAACCAAATCCCTCGTCAGCAGTATAGCCCTGCTCGTTTAGCTTGCATCCCAGGAGGAGAAGCAGCTACAGGACATCCTACAGGAATCCTATAGCAGCTGATCCCTCTGGAAGACATATTATGGAGATAGGGACTACCGAAAATGACAAAGGAAACATGCAAAGGGCTCATCTTGAACGTGAAAATATCATCAGCAGTCGAAGCCAAGCAAAACCTATGCATGTATCATCAACAAACGAAGGAATGGGTTCCAAAACCCGTGCATGCATCATCAACGAATGAAGGAATGGGTTCAAACACCCGTGCATGAAGCAACAACAAACGAAGGAGTGGTTCCAGGACCCAAAGTCTGCATAACACGGTCGTGACCACACAGGTAAGTGCCTAAACTCATTCGTCAATTGCATAAACCATATTTCAAAAGCTGCATGCCTATGGAAATGGTTTGGATTGAATGGAATAGGTGGCCAGTCAACTAGCCACCCCTAGCTAGTTACATAGCCTCGTGAGATCTGAATGAGCCCAGTTACATTCAAAATCGCCGACGAGATGTGCAGCCATCATGTGTGGAGTGTCCATTCAAGGAAAAATCTTCAGGACTAGTAGTGGTGGCGGCGATTAACGTCAAAGGAGAGGTGATGGTGGTCAGAAACACGCGGAGAAATTATGGTCGTGACATCGGATCAACGGTTCGGTCCAGCCACCTCATTCCCTCACCATGAATCACACCGCAGTTAAAGGATGCTCGGCTGAAACTCACACCACCTTTTGTTCATTTTGCACTTGCAACGTCCTCGACTGGAGTATGCGTCCTCTACTTCCAAAAACTATTAACCAGTCGTCCTCCACTGGATTTTCTACCTATTTTCGAAAATATCCAGCGTATCGGGCTTGCTTCGAAGTGTAGTGACATGCTACAGGAAACGGGGGATCTTCTACAGGAAGAGTCCTACAGGAAATACTGCACAGCTTTCCAGAGTAGGGAAGCTGGGGATTTTTCTTCATTGAATTAGGAGCTCCAAACGAGGTAGGCTCGAAAAACACCTCTATGCATGGTATGTTTTGAAAAGGTGGTGAATTGAATGGCATTAGATTGGGGAATCAGAGGAAAAAGTATGCCTGTGAATTGGAAGAAAAACGTTTGCCTGTGTATTGCACTGGGTTTCCCAATTGTTTCTGCATCAAAATTCTCGTCCACCTTTCCTGTTTTTAAAATTCTCTTGTAGGGAATATATATGCAGATATGGGGGCCAGCTTGTGTATGAAAAACTTTAAATTTGCATATCTGTATGTGTGCTGAGAAGAAAACGTGGTCTCTGTACTTTGTCTGTAGAAACAAAAATCTTCCTTTCATCAACAAATAGCCAAGTTCTCGGTAACAACAGTCTTGAAACTAGGGAATTTTTGCTAATTGATATTGAACACCCAAGAAATTCTTTCTTGAGCCCAGGGAGAAACCATAAACAACATTCCCTTTTCTGATCAAAGCATAAAAAGAGCACTCTCACCATGCCAAGGGGATTCATAAGGAGAGAACTCTCGGACTCCAGCAAACTGCACGAGCATCCTGAGGTGGTGGACCTTTTCACACGAGCCAATTGGATGTCCTTCTTTGACAAAATTCAGGGTCATGATGAGGAGATAGCTGCGAAATTTTTAATGTCCCTGAGACCTCAATCAAAGACACAGGCCACAGTTAGTTTTAGGGGTTTGACCCTAGAACTTACCCCTAAGCTCATCAGTCGAGTTATTGGTCTACCATTAGGGCTCCCTTGGAGAAAAGAAGAGAGGTCATTGGGCCAAGCTACCAAGAAAACATTCTTTCTACCCAAGCAACATCTTGTAGAAGACAAAAACGGGGCTAGGAGAACCAGCTTGCCTCCTCTCTGGAATGAAGTGAGTTTCCAAATCATGAAGTACATTACCTGTGAAGGAAGATTTAGCATCATCTATGGTTATCATTTCAGGTTGTTGAGTGAACTAAGACATGGAATTTATTTATCTCCAGCCATAAAACTGAGCATTCCCTATTTTCTTCTTCAGTCACTAATTGAATGTGGTACAAAATTGAATGAAGGGATCCCAGATCAGTTGGCCCATCATGGGCTCATAAAACTATTAGTGGAAGATGCCCTGCACACCTACACTGTCCCCATATCTTGGGAAATCTTCGGAAACCTTTCTAGGGATGAAAATATCATAATTTTGGCCAAAAACATCACCCCATACAGCAGTGAGGAGGAGGAACACACTAAAGAAGGTGAGAAAACCAATGATGGAAAAACGCAGGACATTCAAGCACAACAAGAATAGAAAGAAAAAGGAAAAATGGGCCAGATTGCTGAGCCTAAAACAGAGGCACAAACAACAACACAAACACCACGGGAAAAGAGAATGTAGAGTAGAGTAGGGAGGGCTGAAAAATCCCAAATGAAGGTTGTCATAGCCAAAACATGCACACCAAAACAATAGGGAAAGACACATCCTGAAATAGCATCAACAAAAATAGAAACAGTTGACACAGGGACTTCTATAGGAAGCATTGAAAAAGAACAGTAGGAGGAGAAATCACCTGAGATATTGGCAAGGGAGGCAGTAGTTGTGCTTGCCGCCTTAAGCACACCTCCAAAAAAAAGGGAAGAGAAAGAGGCAAACCTCCATGTACTTTAAAGCAAGGAGGAGCACACAGATCAAAGTGGGCAGACCCCAGCCACAGTCAAAGGAGCCAATTGTCATTAAGGACACAACACCTAAACCAAAAGAAGAGTCTCCTTCAAAGATATCTATTACCTATGAACAAGGAAGCCCAAAAACCTCCACCTGGAGAGAGAAAATTAAGATGATGGACTCAAAGACAGCTCTACAGGAAGCTAAGAAACCTCTATATGAAACTATAGCTAAGCTAAGGGAGACTGAGAAACTGGAGGAAAAGGTAGCCAAACACTCATAGGCATAAGAAAATACAGAGGAAATATTGGAACCAAGCCCTCAGCCTAGCTTGGGCTCATACTATAACCTGTTAGAAGCCAGGAAGATGATTCCCCAGAAATTTGCGGTGCCACTTTTCTTTGCACTGGAAGAAGAAAGGATTAGGACTCACACTTAGATGAAAATTGCTAAGTCCAAGGGTGTGGAAGACATAGGCCACCTGGAAGAAAAACTCAATGAATAAAGAAAAGAATTGGCCATGGTAAGGCATGTGGAGAGCAGTAAAAGGGCCAAACTACAGGAAGAGAATGAGCTGCTAAAACAATAGCTAAGCTCCAAGGAAGTCATAGGGAAGATAGGCCCCCCAACTTGGGAGAACAACAACAACAGGAAGGCCTCCAGTAGACAAAGAAACCTCTGATGAACAGCAGAGAGGGGACGGGCTGTAGGCTGAGGCTGAGGCGCTAACAAAACAACTATAGGAGAAGGAGTTACAAGCAATAGAGGATAAGGCCAAATTATCAGAATTCTATTTACACAACTTGGCTCTTCCTAACATGAATCTGTGGGACCCCAATGTTGCAGTGGGAGATGTGAAACTTATGGCCATGGCCTCTTGGTTAAATCATGAGGAAAAAATGGAAGAAAAGATTCAAAATCTCATGAAGAAGGAGCTAAGTAAGCCACTCATGATCAGAGCACAGCCGGAGGATCCCTCAGCCTTAATATATGCCCACCAACACCTGGACAATAACCCTCAAGTTCTATCAGATTACATTGAACGACAAGCTCAAGCCATTGCTCATTTTGAGGACATGGAAAGACTGTTGGGGGATAACTGCATTCATGCTTGCACAAGGAGGTGGAACACACTGTCCCACAATCTAAAAATGAGAGAATACCACTCCCCAACAAGGATTAGGGAGGCCTTGACAAGAGTACCTCTCTATAAATAGTCAATGAAAAATCTGCAAGCCAACTGGATCGGCCTAAAGTTCAATCCTCCCTTTCTTTTAGGATTACTGGAAGGAGTCAAAGAAGAAGAGGAACACAGGCAGTGGGAGGAAGTAGAAAGAAATGCAGGATTTCATGACCAAGAAGAGGACATCACCTCGGAAGCCTGCGATGTGAGAGAGGTAGTTAAAGCCATCAAAGATGATGAGCTTGATTAGTTGCTCAGAGGATGAACAACCCATTTAGCAGGGGGGTGATGAGGAGCCCCAAAAATGGGTAACTTATTGGGCCCATTTTGCCTAATTGTTCTCCGTTAATCCACCAATATTCATAGTTTATGCATGCTTTTGAGTATATTTATGTTAATTGAATGAATGAGAATAGTCACTTGACCATGAAGTCTAATACGTGGTTATTGCAGATTTTTGGACAACTTTTCGACCAAGGTCAAGCATTTATGACCCAGTTGATAGCCAAACACGAGGGAACAAGGGTGAGGATTCATAGGAAGAGTGTCTCCTATAGTAAATGGCCCCTTCCTCAAATTCTTCACAATCAGCTCAGAGTTCAGCAGGGCACCAAAGATGATTCCCAAGGGCAGCCGAGCAGCTTTTTGTAAAGTGACTGATTACTTGCAGTTTGAGCAGCCGAGCCCCTTGAGTTAAGGAGGGCTCTTGGAGGTCTTTGTAGTGCTTAAGAAGGAAGGCTTCCAGCCTTCATAGGTTACTTTTGGAACATTTGTATTCCGCACTCTAGTGCTGCTCTGATTTTCAAATCATTTTGGAGCTTCTGCTGTAAAACATTTTGGTGACATGGTTATTTTTTGAGGAATGGAAATCAATTTCAGTTTGCATCAGCTTTGAGCTTCTTCTTAGGAGGCTGTAGCTCTTGGGGTTGTGCCCAACCCAATTTCTAGGACCTCCTCTGTGTACTGTTAGATGTTTTTGTTGTATTCATAGAATAATTTCTTCTAGTAGATTAAAATCTTGCTTGGTTATTTAGTCCATTTTTGATGATTGAAATAGCTTTCCATGTTTTAGGTCGATTTAATAGGTTGGTAACATAAAATATCTTCAAAAAAGGCCATCAAGCAACCCTTTATCTCACCTCTCCCTCCTTGGGACCATAAGCTGAGACCAAGGTGTCCTTGCTGCCATAAAAACACTGTTCTTGCTTCTTCATGCAATTGCTAGTGTTAGATTCTTAGTTGCAAAAGTTGGTACCAGTCGTGATTACATGCTTAGATCCATTCTTGCTTGGTTATCATAGTTTTCTTACATGATTTTCTACTAATAAACTTCTGTCCATCATGATTTCTGGTACCTAGGTCAAATTAGGTTAAAGTAGCTAGATCTTTGGTTTTCCTAGTCTTCGTTTGATTAGTTTGGAAAATAATATGCAGAGCACCTGTGATACCTCTTTGCCTACCCTTACTCCATCAATACAAATTGCTCCTTCCTCTAACTCAGATTCTTGCCTTTCATTTGCCACATTTTCTCACTTGCCCTAATTTCTACATCCTTGTGCAACATTTCCTCTTCAATCTTCGAACAAACCCAATCGCCTTAATCACTCCTTAGCCTCATTCACTACATGTTAGAGATCTTCACACCCTCCTCTAACCTCTATCTCCACTTCTCCACCTTTCTTCCACCATCAACCCTCCAAAATCCCCTTTCGGAACATCCTGTAGAACCCCTACAAACTTCCTATAGAAGCTTACGAGAGCGGTTTTTCGAAATCCGGTCACTATGAAACTCTCTAGAAGGGTGCTAGGGACCCCTTAGGTCCTCTTCTCACCTTCCCAACCTCCTACAAGTGCCTATGCCATTTCCTTTCACCAATCAACCTCTGCACAGTCAAAAACACTTAAAACACATGCATAATAATTCTGCCAACTTACTCAAAAATACAAAAAGATGTCCTTTCTAGATTTTACTGCAGAAGAAGCTTAGTCACATGCATTTTACCTTTCTAAAAGTAAATGGCATTCATTCCCACTGCTTTCATCTATTTTCTTGCACCGGTAGGGTTAATCGGTAAGGGTTAATCAGTAAAACTAGGATTTTCTAGGATTTGCATTTCCTTTCAGCTTTTGGTTTCTTTCTGCAAGCAGACTAGACTCCTTTGAGTTAGCTTTCATCCATCACAGTTAAAAGATTCTTCTAAGAGATCATAGAAGTTGGCTTAAGCTCCTATCAGACTTGTGCCAGCTAGTCAAGTGACAGCCTGCGGCAAGAGCTAGTACTTGTGCATACAACACCGTCGCTTCCAAGTTTGTTACGAACTACCAGGTTGATAAAAGTAAAGAAGGGAGTCCTAGGAGTTGCAGCATTATTGTTGCAATACTGGAGCCCACCACAACCCTCAACCAGTGATTCCACCTCATGGTCGGACATCACTAACCATCACAAGATTGGTCTCTACCAAATATGTCTAGGACTCTAGAGCATTTGTTCCAACCAAGGCTTCCAGGACTAGTAACTCAACCCACCAAGGGCTTCCAGATCATTTTTTCAACAAAGGCTTCCAGGAATAGTAACTCAACCCATGTTTTTAGAGGGATTCCAGGGCATTTGTCCAAACAAGGCTTCGAGGAACTAATAACTCAACCCACGACCAAAAGCACAAGAAAAACAACCCGAATAAAATAAAAATAAACCCACAACACCATGGCTATCCAAGAAATGGAAATTCTAGGCAAATCCATTGTCAATCAAGGTAATCCTCCATGTCAATGACCTATCATAACCAAAAAAAAACATGCATATTCCATACATGCCAAAACTAGCGAGGAAAATATACATGCAACTTGGCACCTGCAAGAAAAACCTGTTGTAGTTGATCATCCCTATTTCCTCTTACACTTTCCTTCTTTTCCTTTGCCTTATTGCTCCAAATCTCCAAGTATGCCACACTCCTCCAAGGGTGCTCCAAGAAAACTCGAAGTGTCAAAGAGAATAACAGAGAGAGAATAGAGAGAGAGCTCCAAAACTGAGCTCACAAAAAACATGAACTGATCCTAAGAAGCCTTTTTATTAATGAGGCCTCTATTTTCTTCAATTTTCCATTATTTTCCTTCAATTTCATCCTCACATGCAACATGTGACCTTTCACCTTCCTTTTCTCCTAATTTCCATTATTTTCATAAATAAATGCTAATAAATTACATTTTTCCTTTCCAATGCCTTAACCATTGCGTTTACCAATTGCCTTAGTGATTAATTAATCATAAGTGATCCCCATGACTATGTTTTTGCCCAACATTCAGCTTGGAATATGTGTCCCATGACCAAGGCCTTATTTTATTGTTATTAATTTTCATATAGATTTTTTACCAGGACTGTTACAAAACCCTCCCCCTTGGGGGAACACCATCTTCGGTTTTCAATGACACCTACAACCATAATAATGCTATAAGCAAAACATTTCTTATGGACTTTATAATTTAGCTCAATTTAGTATATATAATGATCAGCCTGCTAAGAAGCAAACCAACATGACAACATGACATATATAACATCATAATGACATGACACCCATGCTGCTTATTGGAGCTTTATAACATAACTCATGGTGGTATTTACATCCATATACATATGAACATATACCAAAACATATTCCAAATATTTGCTCAACCAATAAATAGAGAAGGATATATAGCCCACATCTGATCTGCAATTTCCCATGCAGCTTCATCGAGCACAAAGTGCTTCCACTACACTTTAACCTACTCGATTTCTTGGTTCTAGAGCATGAGTGTCTTTCTTTGCAAAATTGCACTAGGGTTTCGACTGGAATTCTCCTTCTAGCTCCACCTGCAATACAAACTAGTCAATCACATGATCAACATCTTTCACATAATTTGTAAGCAATGACACATGGAAAACATCATGGAATCTCACTGTTAGAGGCAATGCAACTTGATAGGCTATTGGTCCAATCCTCTCAAGAATCCTTAAAGGTGCACAAAACCAAGGTGCCAGCTTGGCACATGATCCAATCCACAAGGATCTCTTCTTCAGTTTGATGCACAAGTACACTTAATCCCCAAACTAAATCTCCTTAAACAACCTATTCCGATCTGGATAGCTCTTCATCCTATCCTATGTTACTTTCAGATTCTTCTTGATTACCTGCATTTCCTATTCCATTTCCGCCAACATGTCTAGACCAATTAGAGCTCTATTAACTAGATCACTCCAACTAATAAGAGTATTACAACTCCACCCAAATAATGCCTCAAATGGACTCATCCTCAAAGATTCTTGATACCCATTATTGTAAGAAAACTCTACCAGTGGAATATACTCTTCCCACTTCCGTTGCTAGTGCATCACATTTTAATTTAGGGTACCATCAGATGTGCTCTAGGTCTCAAATTTTGTAGGGAGGCTTTGGCACATGTATTCCAAAGAAACCAAAAAGTGTTTTGGGAAACTCTAGCAAGAAACAATTTTATTAAAATAATTAATATTTTTTAATGGGCCCTTAAGTCTAAACTTAGGAAATTAAAAATATTAATGGGTATTAATCTAATTGTGGGTGTAACTTCTAGAAGAAGACAAGGATCAAGCTAAAATGACCTTATCCATTGATTAGCTTTTAATCTTGGCCATTGAATGTCAACGAGAATATTATTTAAGGAAGCTTGAGGGTCATTTGGAAAACACACTAAGAGATCAAGAGATCGAATTTCTGAAGTGAGAAGTTCTAACGAGGAAATTATGGTAGAGTATATTTCTCGTAGTGAGGGGTAATGTGTATCCGGAAGAAAGAAGTTTTCCTAGGCAAGAGAGTATGAGGTAGAGAGAGTGCAAAATGATGTCTAGAGTGAGGCAGACACTGGCCCACGCAGAGCTGACGCGGTGGCAGTGTGGGCCTTAGAGGGAAATCAAATTCCTGCTGAGAAAATCAAGTTTCAGTAGCCAGGAGCCAGGGTGTGAGACTAGGAGACAAAGATTTGGATTTCCAACTAGCAGAGGGTCCAGTGAAGGAGAAGTGTGATACCCACCAGGGGTGACGTAGGAACTATATGGGATTGTCACAATTCTGCATAGAGGCTATATAGAGGGTATGCAGAGGCTACATTTCAACATGATCAGAATCAAATTCTTCTAGTGATAGGGTCATAGCACTTTACCATGCATTTTTTCCAGTCTCTCTCTGTATCGGATTGCTAGTTGAGCATCCAAGAATTGTACTCCGATTTACTACTGCATAATAATAAAACCCTTAGAACTGTTGCATCTATTTTCCTACATTAGGTTTTTGTAGGGACATTTGTCCAAGAAAAACGATGTCATTTGTGTTGTATTTTATTTCTTGCTCAGTCTCTTGTTTATGCATATTAGTTAATTAAGTGAAGACTGCAATGTATGCGTTCCGATATTTTTCATAAGAAATGACAAATAATTTGGTTTAAAATTTAACAAATAGAGGAAAAATTATCAGTTTTTGCAGTAGGGATTCTAGTTGAGGAATTTTCACATGGTATCAAAGCTACAGGTGAAGTAAGAAGAGTAGTGCCAAAAATTCTAGCATTGAGTGGAAGAGGGAGATCGAAAAGCTGCTAGAGCCAACAGTTTGAAACCCTAGAGAGTTTACATAGTACGTAGGTGGAGGGCTAAAATTTTGAGGCAGTCTCTCTTTGAGTCGATGGAGAGAAGGACTCCCAGTTCGAATTTTTACTAGGGCAGAGGGAGAAGCATTGAAGCCTCATCATTAGGAGAGTTATTTTGACACAGATTTTTCTACATGCAATTTGTTGGGAAGAAGATCATCAAAAGAGAGAAGAGAATAACGACTAAGGGAATTTATTCCTTAGATAATTGCTAGACAAGGAATTTGAATCCTCTAGAGCTGAGCAGTAGCAAGGGGAAGTAGTTTTACTAACTCCAGTAGGGAGTGCGCAGGCTAGCCCAACAACAACACAGAGGAGAGAATAGATTTTTTACATTTGTGGCATAAATAGAAACCAATGGCTTGAGGGATCGGGACAAGTTGGAACGAGCATCCAACTATGTCATCTGGAAGGCTAGAGTGTCATTCCTTCTAGATGAGCATGCACTAAAGGCATTTGTCGACAGCATGGTGGTTGTGCCTGCAGATCTAGATCCACTGAAAAAGTATCGAACAGAAATGGTAAAAGCCAAGAGGATGATCCTAGATGGAGTAAAGGATCATGTGGTTTGTCATGTGGCTAGCAGAGAGACTACTAAGGAGATGAGGGATGCCTTGGCTATGTTATATCAGGGATCTTCTGAGCAGCAGAAGATGTACTTGGAGTAGAAGTTAAGATCTCTTTAGATGCAGAAGGGGGAGTGTGTAGATGCACTCTTCATGAAGCTTAAGGAGACCCATGATGAATTGTCTACTGTGGGGCATACACCTCAAGATTTAGAGTTGGTTAGACTGGCCCTCAAATATGTCTCATATGAATTGCAAGTATTTTTCCATAGTGTCCTAGGCAAAGCAACATTATTGAATTGGGATGAAATGCAGGCAGCTCTAAAGCAAGAGGAGCCGAGGAGAGACTTATTCAAGGTTAAACTCGACGGAAGTAACAGCAGTGGTTCGAAGCCCAAGGAGGAGGAGGATAATGAAACCCTTGCATCGAAGGGACAACATGAGCAGTGGAGATGTAAGAAGGATGTCTCTAAGATCAAATGTTTTAGGTGTGGTGAGATGGTTCACTATGATACATAGTGTCCTCTCAGGAAGAAGGAAAAGGATGAGAAATATGATCTGAAGGTTGCGCTCATGAAGATCGAAGAGGAGGAGTTCACCATGATAGTCAAGATAACTCCAAGAGGGAGGTGGGTTGATTTGGAGTTGTAGTTCGAAAGAGCTATAGATGGGCAAGATCCTATATCAGAAGTAGCAAGATGGACTAGCATCAAATGGTTTTGAGGAATGTTGGGGAGACATTTGTAGTGGCTAGGAGCACGAGAGACTGGACAATGCAGAGCTGCTAGTTAGTAGCAACATAGTAGATTCAGAGGGTTAGTGCGGAGACTAGCAGCAGTCAGGCTCCAATGTTCATGTAGTCTCATACTAAACACAATTAGTTCAGTAATTTAGGGTGTTTTTCCATTGCTAATAGAGTAGCAACAACAATTTGTAGTGTAGTGGAAGTGCTAGTAGAAACATAGGTGTAGCATCTGAGAGGGAGTTGTAGTATGGATGTAGTGTTGACAGTGGTAGTGTCATCAGTAGTACAGTTGTAGCAGTAGTGCAGTCACTGGTGGACATCATGTCATAGATCAGCGACATAGAGGACGATGCGTCAGAGTTAGAGCAGTATGCAGTAACGTATATTGCTAGAGAACATTCCTTGCTAAGAGGGAGTGTTGATTTGGGGTAGCATCAAATATTCTCTAGGCCTCAAATTTTGCAGGGAGGTTTGGGCACATGTCTTCCAAAGAACCCAGAAATCGTTTTATGAAATTCCACCCAAAAACAATTTTATTGAAATAATTAATATTTTTAAATGGGCCCCTAAGTCTAAACTTAGGAAATTAAAAATATTAATGGGTATTAATCTAATTGTGGGCGTAACTTCTACAAGAAAATAAGGATCAAGCTAAAATGATCTTAGGCATTAATTAGATGTTAATTTGGGCCATTGAATGTCAACAAGAAGATTATTTAAGAAAGCTTGAGGGTCATTTGGAAAACACATTAAGAGATCAAAATATCAAATTTTTGATGTGAGAAATTCTTATGAGGAAATTATGATCTAGTAGATTTCTTGCATTGAGGGGTAGTGTGTATCCGGAAGAGGCAAGTTTTCTTGGGCCGGAGAGTACAAGGCAGATATGAGGTAGTACTACATCCATAGAGAGACAAGCATTGGCCCACACAGAGCTGATGTAGTGGCAGTGCAAGCCTTACAGGAAAATCAAATTCCTATTGAGGAAATCGAGTTTCAGTAATCAGGAGCTAGGGTGTGAGACTGGGAGGTAGATGTTCAGGTTTTCCATCCAGCAGAAGGTCTAGAGAAGGAGTAATGTGATACCCAGCAGGGGTGACATAGTTCTATGCACAGGCTCCAGTTTAGTGTTATCATACTCAGATTCTCCCAGTGATAGGGAGAGGGCACTTCACCATACATTTTGTCCAGTTCCTCTCTGTATCGGATTGCTAGTTTAGCATCCATGAATTGTACTTAGATTTACTAATACATAATAATAAAATCCTTAAAATTGTTGCACCAGTTTTCCCGCATTGGGTTTTTCCGGGGACATTTGTCCAAAAACAACGATGTCATTGGTGTTGTATTTTCTTTCTTGCTTACTCTTTTTTTTTTCACATAATATTTAATTAAGTGAAGGTTGTAGTGTATATGTTTCTATATTTTCTGGAGGAAACAACAAATAATTTAGCTGATTAATTTAACAAATAAAAGAAACATTATTAGTTGTTGTAGTAGGGATTTCAGTTGAGGAATTTTCACATCACATACATCCTCAACATGTCCTCTAATATCCGGTTGACCCTCTCTATCTGTCCATATTTCTGTGGATGATAAGTTTTATTGAAATCTAACTTTGTACCTAAAGCTGCAAACAACACCTTCCAAAACTTGGAAGTGAATTTCATATCCCTATCTAACACAATATTCTACAAAACACCATGCAATCTCACCACATCTGTGATGAAGAACTGGGTTATATCATTTACTGACTATGTAGACTTCATTGGAATGAAGTGTGCTACCTTTGTCAACATGTCCACCACAACGATGATGGAATCATGCTGCCTAGACGTGCTCGGAAAACCTATGATAAATTCCATGGAAATGACCTCCCATTTCCACTCTGGAATCAAAATTGACTATAGTAGTCCACTTGGATGCTTACACTATGAATTCACCTATTGTCAATCTAAGCACCTAGCCACGAACTTTGCCATGTCTCTCTTCAAATTCGGCCAATAGTAAAACCTCTTCACTATTGTCAGTGTCTTCTAATAGCCTTAGTGACCTAAATATGGTTTCACATGAAACTCCCTCAATATCACCTTCTTGAGCTCACTACTAATTGGCACATATATCCTATCTCTAAACTTAACAATCCATTTTCCATGAGACAATAGTCCACATCCTATGCACATGTACGTACACCTATACCATTGCTTATACTTGTACCTGTACCACTACCTATACATATACTTGTACTTTGCTACAATATTTGCCTATGCTTCATATACCTGACATACTGCTGAGTTTCCTGCAAGATCCTATCATGTAGATTTTTCCTATAGGAGATCATAACTACTATATGATTTACCTTTATCCACCTACTAATAGCATCTGTAACCTTGTTCTCTTTACTGATAATATCCCCGATCTCAAAATCTATCTCACTAATCATGGCCAACTATCTAGATTGCCTGACATTCAGATTTGGTTGGTCAAATACATACTGCAATGCTCTGTGATCAATCATCAATACAAATCGTATGCAAAGAAGATAGTGCCTCCACATATTCAATGCATGAATGGCTTCTGGTCCACCAATTGGCTCTACTATTTCTTTTTCGACTGCTTAATCGACTAGATAAACTTCTGCAGGATCAAAATAAAGAGAATAATCAAAGTAATAAACAATAGAAACTTCTGCTACTGCTGGTGACGATGGCTCTGGATCTGGAAAGTCAGAATATCTCTCATCAAACTAATCATCTCTATCATGAACATCTGAATCTGGCTCTGCGACGGCTTCTAATCCTGGAAGGTCTGGAACCGGGTCAACTTGGTCAAATGCTTATGTCTTAGCCCCCGTCTCTGGCACTTGAATATCAAACCGGTGCATATACTGGTGGTGCTTCTGGAATTACTTAACAAACTACCTAACCAACCTTGAATACGGGGCCACTGTTGCCAACTTAAGATCATGTGTCAGATATTTCTGATCATGCTCATTTAGTTTTTGTGACTCGTAACTTACCACTTGTACTTCCTACATAAGGACTCCACCTAGTCCTCTCTTGCAATACATTTTACATACCATGAATTCCTTGTTGAGATCTACCATCTTTAACACTGGAGCATGTGTCAATAGTTTTGTTTAACTACTCAAAACTAGCTACACATTCCTCTGTCTATTCAAACCTCTTTCCTTTCCCTTGAAATGATGTGATAGGATAAGCAATTTGTGAAAAGTTCTTGATGAACCTCCTGTAATACCCTGCTAACCCCATGAAGGATCTCACCTCATCCACATTCCTACGAGCTTCCCACTCCATGAAATTTCTTACCTTTTATGGGTCCATTGTTATGCCTTCCTTGGAAACCACATGTCCCAAGTAATGTACCTTATCGTGAAAGAAACAACACTTTTTGATATTAGCATACAACTGATGCTCTCTAATCAATCTCAATACTGTTGCTAAGTGTTCGACATGTTTTTATCCATTTTTAGAATATACCAATATATCATCAGTGAACACAATAACAAACTTTTCCAAATAAGGACACAACACACTATTCATCCAGTACATAAAATTAGTTGGAGCATTAGTCAAACCAAATGAAACTACAAAAAACTCATAATGTTTGTAATTGTTCCAGAAAGTTGTCTTGTGAATGACCTCTTATTTAATGCATAGCTGATGATATCCAGATCTCAGATCAATCTTTGAGAACATGACTGCTCCCTTCAACTGATCGAACAAAGCATCAATCCTCAGCAACAGATACCTATCTTGATGATCACTTTGTTTAGCTACATGTAATCAATGCACAACTTGAGAGTACCATCCTTCTTCTTCACAAACAGTATCGATGCACCCCATGGTGATATACTTCGCCTAATGTATCCCTTTTCAAGCATTTCCTTGAACCGCAACTTCAACTCTACCAAGTCTTGTGTGCACGTCTTGTAATGTTCCTTAGATGTTGGTGTTAACCCTAGTACCAACTCAATAGAAAATTCTACTTCCTTGTGAGGTGGAAACTCTGAAATCTTTGTGGAAAATGAATCCTAAAACTATTGTAGAAACAAATGCCTACTCAAAACATTTGCATCCTCATCGTCCTTACCTTTGTCACTAGAATTATGCACTGCAAATAACTCACACCCTTTCTTGTGACTATGCTTAGCCTACATAACTATCACCATTCTCACTGATTTTGCTTTCTTCTTACCCTACAAGACCCTTTGTTCCCCATTGTCATCTAGAAAATCAATAGCCTTGTCATAACAATCCACCTTGTTCCTATCAAGATATAACAAATCCATACCCAACAACAGATTGTATGATCCCAAAGACAATACATTCAATTGTGTTGAGGTAGGCATATCATTCAAGTCAAATGAACAAGCTCTTATCCAATGATGAACTGTCTTCTTTGTACCTGTAGCCAACTGCAATAACCAAGACTCTGCATGTACTTCTTTATTCAAACCGCACTAATCCACCAGGGCATGATTAACATAACTATAATTATATCTAGAGTCAATCAAAATATAAACAACTTATTCACAAATCTTACCATCCATCTTGATAATAGATGCCTCATAATCTTCATGCCTATTATCCCATCCTGCATAGATCCTAGAAATACTCTCTCCAACATACCCATCTATATATGCCTCTTGGGAACTGTAAATGTGTGGTCTACCACCCTGATGTTGTGGACAATCTCCCCTACGATGCTCTCCTCCAAAAGTCCAAGACTATAAAAGCTTTAGCCTTCATCCTTATCCTTCTCGTCAGATCGAAGTCTCCATCCTCTCTCAGATGCATTAAACTTATTAGATGTCATTGCATTCTTGCTTCTTGTCCCAATTTCCTTTTCTTTTCATTACCTTTTCAGTCTGTCTTAGACTCAAATCTATGCTTTGATTACTCATAACAATGCTTTAGCTTCTAGATGGCCTCTTCTAATGATTTAGGCTCATAAAACTCAATCCTATCTTTGAATGTTATCAGAAACCCACTAATGAATCTTTGAATCTTGGCCTTCTCCTCCTTGAGGTAAGGCACATACCTCAACAACTCTAGAAATCTGCTAGTGTACTCCTCATCAATCATAATCCCATCTTCAACTCATAGAATTCCTTCGCCCTATCATCATAGTATCTCATTGATAGATACTTATTTTGGAATAACCTCTTGAACTCACTCCAAGTCAAATTCTCCTCATAAATATCTCTGACGTTATTTACATCTTCCCACCGGATATCTACCTTACCTTTAAGACTGAATGTAGCTATTTGGGCCTTCATGTTCTCTGAATAGCGGTGCAATCGAAAGAACTTATTCGTTCCTAGCAGCCATGCTTATACATCCTATGACTTCTTCATCTCTCCATCAAATGTAGGTGGCTTTGATTTCTTAAACCCATCCATTAAATATCTCCTTTCACTCCTCCTATAAGGATGATACTGATGACAATCATAGTACTTGTCAGAACCACAACTAGAACATTACTCGTGTCTATCACCTCTCCTATCTAGAGTGTCCAAGAACCTGCCATATTTGATTGCGTCCTCTCTATCTAACCTATACCCACCAGGGTACCTACTTCCATATGCCCCATTAGATTTTTCCTCCTTTCCATGACTTATCCGAAGCAGCCCCTGTTGCTACAATTATGACAATCTATGAAGTATTATTGCATTAACTTCTGCTTCTTTCTCCTTATTTCTGCCTTCAAGCTTCTTAATGTGTCTGCGAAGTTAGAAGAATTACCAACACCGTGCTACTTATCTGATCCATAAGGAGAATCTCGTGAACTATAGTCTACCATCTTTCTATTCATCTTAATCTCTTTCCTTCAAGGCATCTTATGTCATCTAAACCAAATCATAAAGAAACTAACGTACCTTAGCATCATTTGGCTAGGATATCTCTGGTAAGATTAACCAAACAACATAATATAGGTATAAATGTAATCATAACAATGTGTAAACATGTATCATATAGATAGAACAACATATAAACATCATTCAAACCATAGTCAAATCATCAATGCAAGAAAATACCAATCACATACTATGACCTCATGGATGACAACAACAACCGTACCAATGTGCACTTGACAAGACACAAGAACTTGACATGAATAAACAATACATAACCAATCATACACTCATGATGGCATATTCCACGACAAAACCATAAACCTTCACATGGCGACATCAAGATAATGATGATCAACACCTTGCACATCCAACAAGTACAAAGACCACACACATGAGTAACAAATATGAAACTGACATGAATACATGACCAACACAATGCCCATCTAGTCAGAGGGGTAAACCATGTTATGATGCCACTTTGTAGTATCAGATATGACCCAAAGAGAGAGAAACCTACTCTGATACCACTATGTAACACCTTCCTCCCACATCCACCCAAGTAACAGACCAACCATGGTAAACATGTGACGAAGAGTTACTATGGTATGATTCAACTCCCCATGTGTTAGTTAGTGAAATGGAACCATCATAATACAAGAACATAAACCTTCTAGACTTATTGCAGAACCCCCAGGAGCCATTTAAACCTTCCATGTGACTAGCCCCTGAGATAATCAAAATTGTTACTGCATTATTCCCCCAGTCCCTCCCATTACATGGGCATGAGTGTGACTAGGACCCTCCAGTTTCTCCCATAGCATGGGTATTCCTACGAATGGGGACTTTCCCTAGTAGTTTTGTGCATGCGACTCTAAATTTTGAGCTAGGTTTTTAAGCCCAGGGCTCAGGTCACTCACCAGAACTCTATGATACTTGCAAAAATGAAATATAACAATGAAATAATGATACAAATGTAATTAATTGAACAAGAAATTGACTAGACCCCTACTAGCCATGATAGGAATTTCATCAAACGAATCACAAATATGCTTTCTATAGGTTTAAATAACATATCTGAGCATAGGTGTCTCATACTTATCTGAGAATCACTAAGAAGCATTGATGCCTCATCAAAATAACAACATTACCATATACTAAGCATCATATTCATTTCACATTCAGTTATTAACCAAAACATGACAAGAGCCATACATTTTCACTATCATAAAACTCATTAATAGCCATCATATAACCAATAGAAATATAAAGGATATAACAACCATATAAGCCACATCTAAACAAGTATATTTACCCATAAAATACCAAATAGAAAAAAGAGCTCCTATTGATGATTGCATAAGCAGATTAGATATGGGACTTCCATGAACTAACTGATTGTCAAATAGGTTTGGCCAAATCTTTGTTTCATCTAGTCATCGTCATTCCATATTCCAAGCATGAATGTGGATCTCATAAAACAAATCAATCAAAACCACTCAGGGCTTCCAGAGGCCAAACCACCTCAACCATCAACCAGTTATTCCACCTCATGGCCACACATCACTAACCATCACCAGATTGGTATCTACCCAAGCTATCCAGGGCTCTAGAGTGTTTTTTCCAATCAAGGCTTCCAAGACTGGTAAGTCAACCCACAACCGTTGTCAGAATTCCAGAGCGTTTTTCTAACTAGGGCTTCTAAGACTAGTAACTCAACCCACCGAGGGCTTTCAAAGCATTTTTCCAACCAAGGCTTCGTGGACTAGTAACTCAACCCAAGATGTTACAGGGGTTCCAGAGTGTTTTTCCAACCAAGGCTTCCAGGAATTAGTAAATCCACAACCAAAGGAACAAGAAAACCAACCAAAAAAATAAAAATAAACCCACAACACCATGGCTATCTTGGAAATGGTAAGTCTAGGAAAATCCAATGTCAGTCCAGGCAATCCTCCATGCTAATGAGATCATAACCAACAAACCACATGCATATGCCATGCATGCCAAAACTAGTGAGGAAATGATACATGCAACTCGGAACCTACAAGCAAAACCCACTATTTCTTTTGGTCCAGATGTCCTCTTCCACTTTCCTTCCCTTCATTTGCCTTCTTTCTCCAAAAATACAAGTATTCCACACTCCTCCAAGAGTGATTCAAGAAAACTCTCAGCGTCCAAAATTATGAGAGAGAGAGAATAGAGAGAGAGCTCCAAAAATGAACTGAACAAAATCCATGAACTGATCCTCATAAGCCTTTTTATCAATGAGGCCTCTATTTTCTTCAATTTTCCTTCAATTTTCTCCTCACATGCAATCTGTGACCTTTCACCTTCATTTCCTCTTAATTTCCATTATTATCATAAATAAATGCCAATAAATTCCATTTTTCCTTTCCAAAGCCTTATCCATTTCCTTTGCCAATTTCCTTAGCGATTAGTTAGTCACAAGTGATCCCCATCGCTATGTTTTTTCCCAACATTCATCTTGGAATGCATGTCCCATGACCAAGGTCTTCTTTTACCTTTATTAATTTTTACATAAATATCTGCCTAGTGTTGTTAAAGAACCTTCCGCCTTGGGGGAACACCATTCTTGGTGTTCAATAACACCTACAACCACAAGACTGTTGTAAAAAAAACATATTGCGCATGGATATTTATAACTTAGCTCGATGCAGTATTTAATTTATCAACCTATTAAGAAGAAAACCAACATGACAACATGACATATATAACATCATAATGACATGACACCCATACCACTTACTGGAGCTTTATAGCATAGCTCATTTAGGTATTTACATTCATATACATATGTACCTATACCAAAAAATCATATCAAAACATATACCGAAACATATACCAAAACATATGCCAACCGTTCGCTCAACCAACAAATAGAGAAGAATACATAGCCCGCATATGATCTTCCATCTCCCATGTAGCTTCATCAGGCCCAAAGTGGTTCCACTTCACTTTACCCTACTCAATTTCTTGGTTTTGGAGCATGAGCTTATTTTTGTGAAAAATACACTGAGGTTATGGGTGGAATTCTCCTATCTCCACCTGCAATACAAACTAGTCAATCACATGATCAACATATTTAGCATACTTCTTAGGCAATGACGCATGGAAAACATCATGGAATTTTAGTATCAGAGGTAGTGCAAGTTGATAGGCTAATGACCCAATTGTCTCAAGACTCCTGAAAGGTCCACAAAACTGAGGTGCCAGCTTGGCACATGATCCAATTCAGAAGGAGTTGTTCTTCAGTTTAATGCGCAAGTACACTTGCTCCCCAACCTGAAACTCCTTACATAACCTATTGCCATCTGCATTTCTCGTCTTCCTATCTTGTGTTTCTTTCAGATTCTTCTTGATTACGTGCATTTCCTATTCCATTCTTGCCAACATGTCCGGTCCAATAAATAGCCTATTAACTATATCACTCCAAATAATACAAGTATTACAACTCTACCCATACAATTCCTCAAATGAAATCATCCTCAAAGATTCATGATACCCATTATTGTAAGAAACCTCTACTAGTGGAAGATACTCTTCCCACTTCCACTGTTGGTGCATCACATACATCCTCAAAATGTCCTCTAATATCGTATTGAACCTCTCTGTTTTTCCATCTATCTATGGATGATGAGTTGTACTAAAGGCCAACTCTATACATAAACCTACAAACAACTCCTTCCAAAACTTGGAAGTGAACCTCACATCCCTATCTATCACAATATTCTATGGAACACCATGCAATCTCACCACATCTTTGATGTGGACCTGTGCTACATCATTCGCTGAGTATGTAGACTTCACTCGAACACTAGTACAAGATGAGAGGTTAGTGACTAAACGACTAAAAACATTAGTCACCCCAACTATTTCAAGTGAATTACTACTGAAATTAAACAATGTTAAGTGACCCAACTAAAAACGACTAACTTAAATGACTAATTTAGTCCAGGACTAAAATATATGACTAGATAATAAGTGACAAAATTAAAAATGATTAAGATAAATGACTGCTATAGTCCAAGAATAAAAATATGACCAACTAACAAGTACAATAAGTATATGATTTACTCATTTATGTTAGTATTTTTTCATTGTGTCACTCCAGAAATGGAACATTGCAATTTTTATGTTGCAGTGTTACATTTCACTAAATTTTGACACTACAGATGGATTCAAAGATCAATGGGGTCTCTGAATCCGTATACAATGTTAAAATTTAGAGACAAAGTGGTTGATTCCCCAAATTCATGGATGGCATCCACAATAAACAGGTTAGTATGGACTGACACACCTTAATCAAGAGATTTGATCTAGGAATTTGATAGTGTAAAATTAGCCAAATACCCATCAACATTGATAACAAATTATTTAGCTAACCCTTATTTTCCCTATGAAAATACTAAAGAGTTACCTTTCCACATTCATGAATACATGTTAAAAGTAATTATAACCAACTTAATCAAAAATTAATTATAAATTTGTTGTTACATGTTACTTTTCTTTGATATAAAAGTGCACGTTTAAAAATCTTTTCAATGAAATGAATGTTTGAAAATGTAATCATAAAGGAATTATGTAAATTATATTATTCACTTAAAAGAAAGGTGAAAATCTTCTAGAAAATATACACGAATTATAGAACTTAAAAATATCTTAACAGACAAATTAATTTATTTTTCCATTATCTTATTTTACAAAAGAATTTTTTTTTCTTATTTTCCAAGAAAAATAAAAAAAATCTCTTCAAATTCACAACTTCATACCTATTTAAAAAGATAAAGACTCTTCAATATCTTAAGAAAAATCAAAGTGGTCGAGCGAAAAATCAAAGAAAAGCTTAAAAAAAGAGAGAGAAGTATCTTGTCATACAACATTTTCAAATGTATTTTTCTCTCACCCCATACAATTCAATTATTGGAAACCAACACCAAATGGGAAAGAAACCAAAGAGAGAGATAGGGGGGAATTTTACATGTTAATGTAAATATATGCCATCAAAATTCCACGTGGGTTCACAAGTGTTCGAGGGGCTTTGGAGCCATTTTCTCTTAGTCTTTGGTTTCTAAACTAAAATGCCATTGAATTTACTGGGGTTTTGGGGATTTTTTTTCATGGTTTGTGAGTTTAGTAGCGGAGTCAGGTAGCCATGACGTCAATAATTCGATGGCGATTTTGCAGAAAAATGATGGATTGGTGGATCTATCCCTATGACTTCATGAAACTCTAGTGCAAGAGGGTTTGAAGGGCTTGACCTGACTTCTGGCAGAGGGCGTCAAAGAGGATTGTTTGATGAAATGCAAAAGGAAGATGTGATGCCCGATTGGTTTATCATGGTGAGTTTCATCCAAACTTGCACCCATTTAGGAGTTTTGCAACAGGTCATGTGGATCCATGATTACATAACTAGAAGTGGATTTGAATTAGATGTTTTTTTTGAAACTTCACTCATTAGTATGTATGCAAAGTGTAGGAGTATAGATATTGTGCTTTTTATGCTTGACAAAATGCTTGAAAGGGATGCGGTCTCTTGGACTGCCATGAATACTGGATATGTGTTCAATGGGAATGAAAATGAAGCTTTGATGTTTCTATGACTAATGAAACTAGTAGGCCACATTAAAATTGATTATGTCACCATGGTGAACGTGATCCTAGCTTGTGCCTAGTTAACAATATTTGTGCAATGGGCTAAGTGGATCCATTATAATATTATAACATTATTTGTGTTTGATATTTTAGTGGGGACTTCTCTCATAGATATGTATGTCAAATGTGGAAAAATAGAACTGCCACACTAATCTTTTGATGAGATGTCTAAATGAGACATAATTTTATGGAATTCAATAGTTTTTGGTTATGGTGAGCATGTCTTGGAATGTTTTTCCCAAATGAAACGAATAATAATGAAGCCTAACCATATTATCTTTTTCGTACTTTATCTGCATGCAGTCATGCAGGGCTTATAGATAAGGGTTGGCAATACTTTCATTGTATGGATCTAGATTACTCTATCATGCTTAGAGTAGAGCATTATGCATGCATGGTTGACCTTCTTGGTCATGCTAGATGTTTGTGCGAGGTAGAGGACTTTGTAAAAAGCATGCCATTAGAACCCAGTGCTAGTGTGTGGGGAGCCTTGCTTGATGTTTTTAAAATTCACTACAAAATTCAATTAGGAGAACATGTAGCCGAATGCCTCCTTGAATTAGAGCCTGGAAATGTTCGATGTTATATATTGATTTCAAACATCTATGTCATGGCTGGAAATTGGTATGGTGTGGAAAAAGTGAGAAACATAATGGAAGACCAAGGATTGAAAAAGATACTAGGATGTAGTTATGTTGAATTAAATGACGATGTACATTGTTTCCTTACAGGAGACAGATCACATGCTTAGACAAATGAAATCTGTGAAATGTTGGAGACTTTGGTTGCGAAGATGAAGGAGGAAATATATGTCCCTAAAACAACCTTTACACTATACAATGTTGAGGATGAAGTGAAGGAACACCTTTTGTGTAGTCACAATGAAAAGTTAGCCATAGATTTTTCTCTTATCAATACAAACCTTGGAAGCACTATACAGATAAAAACAAACCTTCGTGTTTCTAATGACTGTCACAATGAAACGAAGTTCATTTCGAGATTGTGAAGCAATAAATTATTGTAAGGGACGCAAACTAGTTTCATCATTTTAAGTATGGATTGTGTTCTTGTGGGTACTACAAGTAATGGCTATCTATACGAGCATTAGTCATGGACTTGTATGATTTCAAAATTTTAACATTTGTTTCCTACAATTTCCAATATGTACTAGGTATTACTTTTTCATTTCTAGCACAATGGTATGTACATTATGTAATTTGTGGTCAATAAAGAGATGGAGTAGTCACTTAACAAAGTATGATAGAGTTTAATAACTTAATGGAATGAGTAGACTAGACAAAAATTATCTTAGCATAACAACATGAATCTTGAAAGAATTGAGCACAAGCAAAGAAGACTCAAAGTAGATGGAGGCTAGCAGAGGAAACATGGTAAACACTTAGTCATCTTGATCTGCTAAAAAATAATTTGTTTCTAGTGTTGCAAATCTGAACTAAATGCCTATACCTAGTCCTAAATAAGATATTACCTGGAAAAAAAACATAGTGAATGAGCTGTTGCAAATGGGGATTACCATTCCCCCATTAATCTTCAATAGTCTCGACTAAACCATTTTCTTTCTAGTTTTTTAACAACCACCTAATGGGTGTTCAGTCCATTCCTCTTCTCACTTTCTTTAAATTTTTTTCATAGCTCAATCCTATTCCTAATCAATGAGATTTTCTATCAATGCATCCAACCTACTCTTGAAGTGATGTATTTTCATATTGAATAATATATACAAATCATGAGTTGTCAAACAACATGACAACCCACTGGAGCTAGTAAAAAATTATAATGTGCAAGGCCCTAGCTCCATTTCGACATCATTAGTGGAAATAAAAGTAGAGGAAGAGGAGGCAAAATAGGCCTCCTAATTGTCTTCATAAATCATTGTGAAGGGATTGATGTAAAGCTTAATGATGCTATTTGGATAGTACCTATGGTTGAGGGGACCTAGCTATGCAATCTTGAGAGGATTTGTGGAGGAAGAAGAGAAGGGAGAAGAATGAGAAGACTTGTTTGTCCTAAAATTAGGTTGAGGCGAAGAAACTCATGATGGTGAGATGTCGCTTGAGATGACTCAGGTGGCATATGATGTAGTGAGCAGAAATATTTTGAGGTCTTGTAGAAGTCACATGTTTGCTATCCATGTGAGAGGAAATTTGTTCATTTTGTCTCACAGATATACCACCATCCAACTCATGGGTGGGGGGTGTGTAGTATCTCTACCAATGTAGATATTCTAAAAGAAAGAACTAATGAAGGAGAGGTATTTGAATTTACAATTTATTATAATCTCTTACAAAATATGAAATTAAAAAATATGTTTTCAGTGAACTAGATATGTTTTTAACTTTTTTGTATACCTTTTTTAATGACTAAATGCTTATTTAAAAATTTGACCTAGCTTAAGATGGATGTTTTGAAGTTGCACTTTTTGACATTTCTCATCCTTAAGAAAACTCTCAAATATTTTTTTCAATACATATGACATAGATTTTTTGTATACCTTTTTCAATGATCAAACATATATTCCAAAATGTATGCTACCTTTAATATATATATTTTGAAGTTTCTCGTGACATCTCTAGCTCCATTTCTAGACCTTACCATCTCACTCACTCATTATTTTCTAGCAGGCCGTTATTACTCTATACCTTGCCACAAACTATTGAGTATTTTGTATTATACCATGGTCTCTTATATATGTGTCGTAACAACACTACCACTAGTTTCTTTCTCTCTATATGTTATTTTTTAGCACTTTTTTGGAGATGCGCTTGCATTCGCACGTTGTAGTCATATTAACTCTACCTTTCTTCAGTCCCATTGACTTCTTTGGTCATCTGTTGGACATTAATAAATTTACCTACTTAGTTACTTGAATTATTCATTCTTAAACATACTTCAACATTTCATGAAATACGTGCAATGATACAAAAATTTCTAAACTCCTAATATTTCTGGTTTTGTAATGTCAATTGATGTGAATGCCGACTAGTTAAAGGTGCAAAAACACATAGTTAAGCTTTCTATCATCCAACATCTTGTAGTTTCTAATTATTTCTTGTTTTTGTCTCCAGCAACACCTCTAAATGAACAAGGTTGAGGAAGTATCAGTCTTATGACACACTTCAATGTCAATCCATGTTACTGGAAGCATAAATGTCTTGTCAGGAAAAGTATTTTAACTCATCATTATCACAAGTTAAATATTGAAGGTCTCAAACTAGTGAAATAATCGCTTGTTAGAAGGGGGATAATTATTCCAATTCCTGTCTTCAAAGGGATCTGCATCATATCATGATTTCATCTCCTACAACACCTTTAAGACAAATAATAGTCTTACAACACCCTTAACTTAAATGCCAATATATGTGACTCAAAGTCATCTTTGTTGGTCATGAACAAGATATTCAAACTCATGAAATTGTGATTTTTGTTGGGTTCTCAAAGGTGAACAAATGTCTTGCTAGAAGGGGATGCTTCTTTAAATGCTATTGTTAAAAGGGATCTGAAATTTTTTCAGATCTAGACATATTTTTCTGTTCCTCCTATTGAACTACTGGAAATTCAATATTGCAAGTTGGAAACTACTTTTAATCTCTCCAGTAGTCTTGAAATTTAATTTTCCAAGATAAAGGTTCCACTAATCTATCTACCTTACCTTTTTATTCCTTGAGGAAAAGGACATGAGGGTTATCATTGAGGCGCTTGATGGCCTAGAACTCTTCTTTAGATAAGTTAGAGCTAGGCGGTTTAGCACGACACAAAATTATACCACAATCCTACTGAATTTCTTCTGCAATGTGAAGAGGGAGATGTTGGGAAATAAACTCTATGGAGAAAAAGTTCTCTTCAATGAGAATATTGCGAGGAGCAAGATTGAAGTTGAAGCCTTTTTCAAGGAGTTGGAGGGTATGGGGATCGATGATGAGTGAGGAGAGGTTCGCCACATAAGGAGGTCTAGAATTGGGGGAAGAAGAGACTAAGGAAGTAGAAGAGGAATTAACTATTAATAAAGAATTATTAAAATTATTATTAATTGAACTAGAAACTGTTGGAAATAATAGTGAGAAGGTGGGGGGGG
>APFE031743294.1:84254-98751 GCA_000404065.3 Pinus taeda
CCCAGCTGCATTCTGCTAGGGGCATGCCATAATCTGATGGAGAAGGTCATGCTAGTCATTCCCCCTCATGTCTGGCTCCTGATGGCTCAGGTCTTTTGTCAATAATCACCAAAGTCCATGACACTCAAGGTCTGGTCCTTTAAAGGACAAAAGTCATTTTCGATGTTTAGGTATAGGGATTCATCAATTTGGTCTTTGAACATGTCCAGTAAAGCCATGCAGGCCAGAGTGAGGCCCTTACACTGTTATGATTCAAAGAGCTTCATCGTCATGTGGATAGACCTCGACTCTTCTTCAAAACTCTGTTTTGAAGAAAAGTCAAACAGTGTCATTTATGACAAAATTTTCAAAAAAGTCGTCAGTTGATTTCTTCAGATACAGTCATGGTTTCCATGGCCAAATGTCCTATCACGCAATCCCTACAAAGAGTGCAAAAAATTTCATCATTTTGAGCTAAAATTTCAAAGGGAAAGTGAAAATCAGTGTGTTTTAAGGTCAGTGAAAAAGTGTCAAAACATAACATTAGAAAAATAGGCTTTTGAGGAAGCAAAAATTTAACCCATCACTTCCAAGGCTATATATACAAGTTTTCATCAAAATCAAAGTCATTGTGCTAATCCAAGCCTTAGAGAAACGTTGAAAGGGTTTGGGTGTGCATCGTCCATGTTTGAGTGAGTTGGAGGCAATTTCAAGGAGCGCGACGCATAGACACAAGGGTGCGGCGGGCACAGAGGGTGTGACGCACACAAAACCAACCTGCAGTTCAAGTTTTCCACGGGCACGGTACACACCCAGGCCATGGCGCACTAGGTTTTGTGCACGGCGCACACAGACCAAGGGCCAAAAAAGGTGCCAAATCACTTCAAATGTTTTGTGAAGCCCATCAAATTGAAAGGTAGGCTCTATGACATCACTTGTTCATCAAATTTTATAAATGATATGCTGGTTTATGGCGATGTTTGAATACAACCAAACTCATAAAATCAACCACAAGAAATCACCAAAATCCATGATGGCTAGAGTTGCAAAAGTGTGGTGTTAGTGCCAAGGTTCCATTTCACCCATCATTTTCCCCTCACCTACAATTGTTTCCTATCCTCCCTTTCTCATTTTTCCTATTATCCCTACCCTAAAATACTACCCAAACCCCTCCCATATCCCTAAACAAATTTCTTCCTATAACCCCTATTCCCATCATATTACTCCCTTCCTAATACTCGCTATTTCATTGTTCCCCTTGGTGACAGATATCACAAAGGCACCCAACCTCACACCATCATCAAAGGGCAACCTGAGCACAGTACACACAACAACCATGACATCACAGCATTCATCAGAGTATGAGATGGAGACACAAAGTGACTCATCCTCAGAAGCACAGGCTCCCAGGAGGCATCACAAGAGTGGCAAACATGTCAGGGATGAGCGCACTACCCTAACCGAATTACAAGCATGCCCTCTTGCCATGTCATGCTTCCAGCACCTAGCATGTTTCAAATTTTGTCAAAGGGTGGCAAATGTTAGAGTTCATCATGAGTTGGCCCATCTATTTGTGCTTCATCTACATGGAGGTCAGTCTATCTTGGCCGGGGTCACTGTCACATTGACACCCGAAACTATATCAGTGGAAACAGGCACACCAAATGTTGGAGAACAGTGGCATAAGAAGAAGAAGGTGGATAGGCAACACTATGAGCCTTATATCAAGGCCAGATTCTTGAGTCAGCTCACAAGAGTCTTTCCCTTCAGATACTTGAAAGATGAGTATGCTATACTCATGAGATTAATCATGAAATACTTCAGCTGTGAGGGGAGGTTCTCTCGACTATATGCCTATCACATCTGGCTGCTCATGGACTTTACCAGGGTGAGGATGATGAACCTCCTATTTTTCATATGCAAGAACATAGAGAGGATGAACACCTTCATGCTGCATAAGACCCCTCAGCAGCAACTTAAAAGTGTGTATCACTTTGCTCTTATCCGGATTTTGGTGGGTCATCAGTTGGGATTGCAGGCCATTGCTTGGGAGGACTTCATCTCCTGTGACTTCTTCAGCACATCACAGGTACTATCAGAGCCAGAGCAGGAGATGGGTGGTCCTTCTCATCTGAGCACCATGAGACCACTACCATGCCAGTTTTTGTTACATATCAGAGAGGCAGTAGGCACTTGTTTGCAGCAGCAAAGCGAGTGTTATCTCCACCCAGGGTGGAAGGGGCCTCGCTTCCAACATCAACGACATAGGTACAAGAAAAGGGCAAGAGGCCCGCGCATGATGAGGGGCCATCAGGTGAACAGGAGACTAATGTCATCCTCATTCAGGATGATGAGGTAGAGGCGGAGAATTCTTGACTTAGGATGACCATTCAGGAGCAGAACATGGAGATCCAAGACTTGTCACTCAATGTGGAGAGGGCCAGATGGATCATCAAGTATTTGGAGTAGAGGAACAAGCAGCTTGAGGACTAGCATGTGATCATGGAGCTGCAAAGCATACATGAAAATCAACAAGCTGCCCAACAAAGGATGATCGAGCTCACTACCTTGGAGCAAGAGATCAACAATGACCGTGAGTCATGGCTAGAGCGGATCAATATCCACCTGGAGAAACTACTGGAGAAGGCCAACAGAGAGAAAACCATACTGAGGAGGATGTCTTGTCATTACAGGGCACGGAACATGAGTGCAAAGGCCTGGATAAGGAGCTTGAAGGCAAATTGAGCAGAGCAACAAAAGAGGAAAAAGAGCAAGATCGGCTTTGAATCTTGGTAGAAGCTTCTGTGGCCCAACATAGTGCCTCTTAGAGAACCTCCAACCCAAATTTCAAGAAATTTGGGACAATTTTGGTCACATGGAAATTTTTGGTCACAAACACAGGTTTTGTCTCCCTGTGCGTCGCGCCACTGGTGCGATGCGTAGGATTTGGAGCTCCAAATGGGAAATGGATTGCATTTTTGGATTCAGCATGAAAAATCACGACTACTGGCACTCAGGGAAGAAATTTGGTCATGATTTGAGTCTCCAGGAGGTCAAAAACACCCAAAAAATGGCCTGACTACCCCTATTTTGACACACAAGAAGCAGTCTTGGGAGAATGAAGATTTGGAGGGGCAAATGAGCTCCAAATTCAAAAATTCTAGTTGGTGGAAAGTAGATAGGACAGGCTTTCCAACAAGCATACTTGGGCACATTTTGGACTCCTGCAAGTGCCTCAGAACGGGCCCCAAAGTGGCGCAGTGCATATAGAAAAAAGGCCCAAATTGCCTATGTTTCACGAAATTTCGATTCGCGACTTTTCATAAGTGGGACCTCTCATTTACACTTCACTTTTTCAGCACTAAGGGCAGCATTTAAAGTATTTTCACTCCAGATGGGCTTCTATCCAAGTGGCAAAGGAAGGCAAACAGTCACCCAAGCCATTTGTCATGTTTTTGACGTTGCACCTGTGGCTGATGTTTGGCTCTCCACCTTCATTTTGTAATGATTCGAGTAACTCCCCAAACCCTTGGGTGTTCTATATCTTCATGGCACATTCTATATATTGTATGCAAACTATTTGCATAGGGTTGGTTGGCTTGTAACTTCTGGGAGACTGTGGGAAAGAAACTTCGTTTATTCATTGTATATTTTTTACAGAGGATTAATGAAAGGCAACGATTCTGTTTCATGAGATTCATGTGGTTATGAGTGTAGAAAATTTGTCTCTTATGTTTCATATGTATCTTGTTATGTTACATAGTTCATTTCATATTCATTTCCAGTGAAATTTTCTAAGTTAGATAAGGTAGAATCCAATTTTATTGCTCTGCCTGTGGGAAAATTTCATGTTCAGTGTTCTTCTTCTGTTGAAAAGGATTCATGTTGCCCATGCCCTTTTCACCCTCCTAAGCAATCTCTCCATTCCACGTTGCTTTCAAACTAAATTGTTATACTCTCCGCCTATCTTGCCTCACGAAGTAATCTGTTTCTTTGTATTAATTTCTCTGTTCATTGAGGTCCATTGGTCCCATACCATCGCAGAAACACAGTCATTCATAAAAAATCACTTCTTGTATCCATATTCACTTACTAGCTAAGATAAATATTTCACTGTAAGTCATCTCAGACCATTTCGTTTATATATTCACTGAGTGTGACTCAGAGAGAGCCCTCTCCTGTTCTGGTAGGGCTAGCTACCAGACTGAGTTTGGTTTGTGGTTAACCTGAATTTTGCCTTCCTTCAGCCTAAGGTGGATTTAGGTGCTAAAATAGTGGCGATTCCACTGGGGAAGTAATCAATCCCCTTACTTCTTAATAATTCTAAGCTTCCGGATGATATGTTTAGGATTTGATAGGCTGAGTAAAGTTGGTTGTGTCCTTTCATTTTTCTCAATAGCACGCTGGCCTCTAGAAGATACACGAAAGCTAATCCAGATCCCAACCCTCCGCACATCTACGAAAATCCCAATTTGATTTCAAGAATTCGTCATCAAGAAAGCTCTATATCACCCATGTTCAAATCCCATTCATGCCCGGACATTTTTGAGTATATTGAAGAGAGCTAGAGTTTGATGAGCAGTTTGAATTATCGTTGTTCAAAACCAAATCTGAAAGGGCGGTTGACTCTACTGTCCACAATCCACAATTTCTTGTAGACTTGGAGACGGAAAGGGCTAATCGGACGATTGATAACTACATAGTAGCTCATCTTCAAACTCCAATTGCTAGCCCCTTACAAACTGTACACACTCCTCCAACACCTCCGAGGATAAATCCACCAACAGTGATGGCTGCCCGTTTTGCACCTCTTGTTCTGCCTCAAGTTTTAGATGATATGCCTGCAGATTACCAAAGCAAAATCCCATTTTTTGATGGCACTCCTAATGGCATTACCGCTCAGCAGCATGTGGATAGAATGGAAGACTTCTACGAAATTCATGAGATCGATGCAGAGAATGTGGCAATGAGACTCTTTGTACAGACATTTGCAGGTGAAGTGAGGAAATGGTTCAGAGGTTTGCCGGCTGCACGTGCCGCTACCTTGGCTGACCTACAAAGACAATTTTTAAACTACTGGGAAGTGAAAAAGAATCCTCTTCAAATTCTGGCCGAAAATGAGCAAATCAAAAGAAACGCTGGTGAGTCGGTCCAAGATTATTTCATTATATTCAATTCAGTTTATATCGAAATTCCAGATCATCTAAGGCCACCTGTGGGACTAGCCATGGTGAAGTTCCCAAATGGTTTTGATGCTGACATGGCTTATCAATTAAGAGAAAGAGAACTGGACACAATGGAAGACATGCAGAAGATAGCAGTCAGCGTTGAAGAAAATCTCCTGACCAAGAGAGCTAGAGCAAAAGCAAAGAAGAAGGTCACTGCAAAGGAAGAATCTTCCTCTGTAGATCAGCTACTTCGGAAGGTAGAGCAGATGCGTGAAAGAGTGAAACTTGACAAACCAGAGCCACAAGTTAGAAATCCTAACTTTCGTGGGTAGCAACAACAACAGTATAGAATAAGACAGAGAGATGAGCGAGCCCAAGAGAAGACTGCACAACAACCAATACAGACACCTTTGCAGCAAAATTTTGTGCATGGAACAGAATCAGATGAGGACGAAATGTAATAGGTGAAGAAAATCACCTCTTTACTCCTAACGATTTGCCTATTTATCTCACTGAGGATGAAGAGTATGCAGAGAGTTCAGCTGTACACAAAGACGTAGATTTCATTCTAGCAAATGACACCATCTTGGAGGAAGAATCAGATGAGTACCAAAGAGGCTATATGAATGCTTTTTCTGCCCAATAGCAGCGATATTCACTTAGAAATAGAGATGTTCTGGTCAAACCAATTCAGAAAAGGAAGGAGGTTGAGGCATCAAAGAATGATTCAGTAGTTACACAAAGGAAAGGAAAGGAGGCGGTTGATCCGGAGAGCAGCAAGTCACCATCAGCAGAACCATGACATCAGCAAGTTGTAAGAAAAGAAAAGGAAAGGAAAGAAATCCCAGTCAAAGAGGTAGAAAATATTCCCGCTTTTAATTTGGAAAATGAGATTTCCAAATTAAAGGTATCCATCCCCTTGACTGAAATAATGAAGAACAACAGTTATAAAGAACAAGTATCTAAAATGTTGAATTTGGACCCAATGTTCGACATGGTGAATGTTGAAGATGATCAACCTGAAATGATTTTTGGGCCAACATTGAATGGTGAGTCTCCTGATAGTGATGTGCCACCATTTTATATCAGTTTAAGATTGCATGATTTTGTGTTACATGACACCATGTTCGATTCCAGAGCTTCTCACAATCTCATGCCCAAGGCAATCATGGACAAGCTTGGTCTGGACATCACTCGGCAATATCATGATCTCTATTCGTTTGATTCCAGTAGAGTAAGATGTATAGGTCTCATCAAAGACTTGGTTTTGATTTGGATCAGCTCCCAATGAAGAATGTTTTGATGGATTTTGTGGTAGCAAATATTCCTCCAAGGTTTGGCATGCTTCTTTCCAGGTCTTGGGTAGAGAAACTTAAAGGGACACTACAACTAGATTTCTCCTATGCAATGATTCCAGTGTTTGGACAAATGAGGAAATTGTATCGGGAACTAAAAATAAAATACATGATCACAAGCAAGGAGAAACCAATAAATCATCCAATTAACTATGTACATACTGATTTAGAGTCTTTTGTTTTGTATTCAGATAGTTTCAATGATATAGATAGTTAATTAGTAGAAGTAGATGATATTCTGGAAATAACAGAAAATTTCAGAGAAGTCTTGAAGAAAGAAGAACAAGAACAACAGAACCCCGTTGAGCAATCAGATGAAAATAATGGACAGCAAGCAGACAAGGCACAACAAAAAGATTTCCAACACTTGCAAGAGGAGGAAGAAGGTTTGTGGAGCATGGATTTCGATGGAGCAGTGGCAAATGATGGCGCTGGAATTGGAATTTGGGTACGCAATCCTTTCTCCACCCCAAACAAAGTCCCTAGTAACGTGCGGGTATGCTCTTACAAGTTGGCTTTTCAGTGTTCAAATAATGAAGCTGAGTATGAAGCTCTGATTGTTGGCCTAAAGATTCTAAGAAATCTGAATGCTAAGAGGATTTCAGTTTATGGCGACTCCGAATTGGTTATCAAGTAGGTCAGAGGCGAATATCAAGTAAAGCATCCTAGGATGCGGGCTTACCGTAATGCAGTTCTAGACATTTTAAAATTATTTTCAGAATACACCTTGACATGTGTGCCTTGTATACAAAATAGTATTGCTGATGCTCTTGCCAAGGCAGCAAGTAGTTTGAAGATCCCAATGAACTCCAGTAATAAATTCGAAATCCATGTCAAGCATCGTCCAACCATTCCAGACAATCAGAGATATTGGCAAGTGTTCCAAGATGATGAGGAGATTGATGATTTTCTGCAAAACAAAGGCAAGTTCAAAGAGACCTCAATTGATGAAGAAAATGACGATGATAAAGGTAATGGTACAGATGAGGTGCAGATCAATGAGATGGACATATTTCAGCTGAAGAATAACATTATTCCCAAAGGCTTGATACCTCTAGAAGAACTCTTTGATCAAGATGATGTAGCCTGCAAGCCAACATTGCAGCAAACTGAGAAGGGTGTGGAAGAGGTCAATATCGGAACAACTGCAAATCCTAAATTGGTAAAATTGTCCAGAGCATTGTTGCCAAAGATCAAGGACAAATATATCAGTTTGATATCTTCATTTGTAGATGTGTTTTCTTCGGACTATTCCAACTTAAAGACATATGACACCAATATAATTCAGCACACTATACCCATCAAGCCCAATCAAAAACCATTCAGACAGAAGTTCAGAAGGTTAAATCCAAAGTTGCTGCCATTTATTGAAAAGTAGATAAACAGGTTGTACAAATCAGCCATCATTGTGCCCATCAGATTTTCTGATTGGATCTCTAACTTGGTGCATGTACGGAAGAAGACAGGTGAGATTCGCTCATGCATTGATTTCAGAAATATCAACAAAGTTTCATTGAAGGACAACTATCCACTGCCCAAAATGGACCATATACTTCAGCGAGTAGTGGGAGCATCTCGTATATCACTGCTTGATGGTTTGTCCAGATATAACCAAGTTTTTTTCCATGAAGATGACCGAGACAAGACAGCGTTCACCACTCCATGGGGAACCTTTCATTACGCTAAAATGCCTTTCGGTTTGAAGAACGCAGGTGCCACATTTCAGCAGGCAATGAACTTGGCTTTTGCAAATGAGAAGGATGTCTTCTTGGTAGTGTATCTGGATGATTTGACGGTGTTTTCCAAATCTGATGAAGAGCACATGTACCATCTTAAATTCTGTCTTCCAAAAGTGCAGAAAATATGGCTTGTCGCTGAATCCAAAGAAGAGCTTGTTCGCCATGGAGGAAGGCAAACTACTCAGGCACATTATCTCAAAAGATGGCATTCGTATTGACCCAACACGTGTGCAAGCAATTTAGCAAATCGATCTGCCCCGGAATAAAAAAAAGAGATACAATCGTTCAATGGTAAGATTAATTTTCTACGCCGCTTTGTACCTAATATTGCTAAACACCCGAGAGAGATGACAAACATGCTTAAGAAGGATAGCCAAGTGAAATGGATGGAGGAGGCTGTAAAATCTTTCATTTTGGTCAAATTGGCTCTTTCCTCAGCTCCAGTTCTAGTCAGCCCGGACTACACTCAAGATTTCATATTGTTTTCATTCGCTTCAAAGCATACTATGGCAGCGATGTTATTGCAGAAAAGAGAGGATCACAAAAGACCCATCACATTCTTCAGCAGAGCTATAAGAGACGCATCCTTAAAGTAAAATATCATTGAGAAGCAAGCCCTTGCACTTGTGAAGGCATTGAAAGATTTTCAGGTATATATTCGACATTCTCACATTTTGGCCTATCTTCCTAACACTGATGTCAAAGATGTTTTAGTGCAGACCGATCCAGAAGGAAGAAGAGGCAAGTGGATTGCAGCCTTGCTGGAATATGATGTGGAAATAAATCCCACAAATCTAGTGAAAGGACAGGGATTGGAAAATTTAATGGCTGAATCAAACTTACACGCCTTGGACATAAATCTGATCACTGCTATGTCCGATGAGAATGAGGAAGAATCGTCAATTCAGGTATCTGAAATGTTTTCTCTTTCTCCATGGTATTCAGATATCATATATGTGCTTAAAAATTTGTCACCACCTCCCAGCATGACTAGAAACAAAGCGAGAACACTCAAGTTGAAGGCTGCCAAGTTTTGCATTCTTAATTCTGCACTGTATTGGAAAGATCCCGATGGTGTTTTGTTAAATTTTTTGCTGGAAAAGGAAGCAAAGAAAGTCATGGAGGACGGCCACCAAGGAGACTGTGGTGGTCACCTTTTTTGGAAGTCAACATCAAACAAAATTTTGAGAGCAGGGTACTATTGGCCAACATTGTTTACTGATGTATATAAGATGGTCAAGCGCTATCATAAGTGTCAGATTTTTGAACGAATGCGGAAGTTACAGCCTCTACCACTCAAGCCCATATAGATGAGTGCCCCTTTCCAGCAATGGGGATTGGATTTCATTGGCGAAATTCATCCCACTTCTTCTGGACAGCATAGATGGATCCTCACAGCCACAGATTATTTCACGAAATGGATTGAGGCAATTCCCACCAGACAAGCTACAGATGTGATAATCATTTCATTCCTTGAAAATAACATCTTGTCTGGCTTTGGTTTCCCAAATAAGCTAATCACTGATAATGCAACAACTTTCAAATAAAAAAGGATGGTAGAGTTTTGTCATAAATATCACATCATTTTGGGTCACTCAACTGCCTATCATCCGCAAGGCAATGGATTTGTGGAATCTTCGAACAAATCATTGGTCAACATAATCAAGAAGCTGCTGGAAATAAATAAGAAGAGCTGGCATAAGAGGTTGGTGAATGCGCTTTGGGAAAATTGGGTCAGTCAGAAGAAATCCATAGGTACGTCACTGTTCGAGCTTGTTTATGGATTTGATACAGTATTTCCTACCTCTCTCGCTGCCCCGGTAGTCAAACTTCTTCAGGAGACTGGCAGTGAAGAAGATCCCATGCAGAGAAGGTTGAATCAAATGGTCCACTTGCAGCAGACGAGAGAAGAAGTTTTCAAGAACAAATCCAAATTGCAAGAGAAAATCAAGAAAATTTATGATAGAAAGGAAAAGGTGGACAAATTTCAGGTGGATGATGTGGTGCTGAAGTGGGATGCAAGGAATGAGGAGAAAGGCAAGCACGGTAAGTTCGAGAACCTCTGAAATGTCCTTTCAAGATTGCAGCATATTGGGGGCAGAATGCCTTTCTTCTGAAGGAAATGAATGGGGAAGATTGTCCAGGAGGGGCGATCAATGGTCGGCTGCTCAAGCGGTACCATTTCTGAGTTATTAACACTGCTTCCAATGTCACTGTAAATACCATTTTATTTCAGTTTGTTAGAGTTGGTCAAGTTAGCCTTTAAGTCATTTCAATGTCAAGTTTGAGTCAGTTTTTTTTGTCATTTCAGTTTCATAAATGAGTCAGAGTCCTGTATTATTTGTCGAAATGATGACTCCATATCCCAATGGATGAAGGCACTGTCTAGCTCTTCCAGAGATCTGCTGTTCTTGGCGCCTCCAAGGAGCTACCATCCCCCATTGGAGACAATGTTAGAGTCGGTCTGGTCAGTCCTCTGTTAGAGATCAAAACTCTTTATGCATTTCATTTTTAAGTGTCCCGCTCCATCCACCTAGCTGCATTCTGCTAGGGGCATGCCGTAACCTGACGGAGAAGGTCATGCTAGTCATTCCCCCTCATGTCTGGCTCCTGCTGGCTCAGGTCTTTTGTCAATAATCACCAAAGTCCATGACAGTCAAGGTCTGGTCCTTTAAAGGACAAAAGTCATTTTCGACGTTTAGGTCTAGGGATTCATCAATTTGGTCTTTGAACATGTCCAATAAAGCCATGCAGGCCAGAGTGAGGCCGTTACATAGTTATGATTCAGAGAGCTTCATCGCCATGTGGAGAGACTTGGACTCTTCTTCAAAACTCTGATTTGAAGAAAAGTCAAACAGTGTCATTTATGACAAAATTTTCAAAAAGGTCGTCAGTTGATTTCTTTAGATACAGTCATGGTTTCCATGGCCAAATGTCCTATCGTTCAATCCCTGCAAAGAGTGCCGAAAATTTGATTATTTGAGATAAAATTTCAAAGGGAAAGTGAAAATCAGTGTGTTTTAAAGTAAGTGAAAAAGTGTCAAAACATAACATTAGAAAAATGGGTTTTTGAGAAAAAAAAATTTAACCCATCACTTCCAAGGCTATATATACAAGTTTTCATCAAAATCAAAGTCATTTTGCTAATCCAAGCCTTAGAGAAATGTTGCAAAGGGTTTGAGTGTGCATCGTGCATGTTTGAGTGAGTTGGAGGCAATTTCAAGGAGCGTGGCGCATATACTCAAGGGCACGGCGCGCACAGAGGGCACAACGCACACAGAGCCAGCCCATAGTTCAAGTTTTCCATGGGTGCGACACACACCCAGGGCGCAACGCACATAGACAAAGGGCCAAAATAAGTGCCAAATCACTTCAAATATTTTGTGAAGCCCATCAAATTGAAAGGTAGGCTCTATGACATCACTTGTTCATCAAATTTTATAAATGATATGCTGGTTTATGGCGATGTTTGAATACAACCAAATTCATAAAATCAACCACAAGAAATCACCAAAAACCATGATGGCAAATCCCCTCACCTACCATTTTTT
Source organism: Pinus taeda (assembly GCA_000404065.3). Classification (NCBI taxonomy): domain Eukaryota; kingdom Viridiplantae; phylum Streptophyta; class Pinopsida; order Pinales; family Pinaceae; genus Pinus; species Pinus taeda. The sequence goes on from APFE031743294.1 coordinate 96,047, forward strand.
CCTATCCTCCCTTTCTCATTTTTCCTATTATCCCTACCCTAAAATGCTACCCAAACCCCTCCCATATCCCTAAACAAATTTCTCCCTATAACCCCTATTCCCATCATATTACTCCCTTCCTAATACTCCATGTTTCATTGTTCCCCTTGGTGACAGATATCACAAAGGCACCCAGCCTCACACCATCATCAAAGGGTAGCCTAAGCACAGTACACGCAGTAGCCATGACATCGCAACATTCATCAAAGTATGAGATGGAGACACAAAGTAACTCATCCTCAGAAGAGCAGGCTCCCAAGATACATCACAAGAGTAGCAAACATGTCAGGGATGAGCCCACTACCCTCACTGAATTACAAGCATGCGCTCTTGCCATGTCATGCTTCCAGCACCTAGCATGTTTTGAATTTTGTCAAAGGGTGGCAAATGTTAGAGTTCATCATGAGTTGGCCCATCTATTTGTGCTTCATCTACATGGAGGTCAGTCTATCTTGGCCGGGGTCACTTTCACATTGACACCCGACACTATATCAGTGGCAATAGGCATACCAAATGGTGGAGAACAGTGGCATAAGAAGAAGAACGTGGATAGGCAACACTATGAGCCTTACATCAAGGCCAGATTCTTGAGTCAGCTCACAAGAGTCTTTCCCTTCAGATACTTGAAAGATGAGTATGCTCCACTCATGAGATTGATCATGGAATACTTTAGCTGTGAGGGGAGGTTCTCTCGACTATATGCCTATCATATCCGGTTGCTCATGCACTTCACCAGGGTGAGGATGATGAACCTCCCGTTTTTCATATGCAGGAACATAGAGAGGATGAACACCTTCATGCTGCATAAGACCCCTAAGCAGCAGCTGAATAGTGTGTATCACTTTGCTCTTATCCGGATTTTGGTAGATCATTAGTTGGGATTGCAGGGCATTGCTTGGGAGGACTTCATCTCCCGTGACTTCTTCAGCACATCACAGGTACTATCAGAGCTAGAGCAGGAGATGGGTGGTCCTTCTCGTCAGCATGAGCACCATGAGACCAATACCATGCCAGTTTTTGTTACATATCAGAGAGGTAGTAGGCACTTGTTTGCAGCTGCAAAGCGAGTGTTATCTCCACCCATGGTGGAAGGGGCCATCAGGTGTACAGGAGACCGATGTCATCCTCATTCAGGATGATGAGGCAGAGGCAGAAAATGCCAAACCTAGGATTCAGGAGCAGGACATAGAGATCTAAGAATTGATACTCAATGTGGAGAAGGCCCGATGGATCAAGTATCTGGAGCAGAGGAACAAGCAGCTTGAGGACTATCAGGGAATCATGGAGCTGCAAAGCATCCGTGAGAACCGACAAGCTGCCCAGCAGAGGAGGATCGAGCTCACTACCTTGGAGCAAGAGATCAACAATGACCGTGAGTCCTAGTTAGAGCAGGTCAATAACCACCTGGAAAGACTACTGGAGAAGGCCAACAGAGACAAAACCATACTGAGGAGGATGGCTTGTCATTACAGGGCACGAAACATGAGTGCAAAGGCCCGAATAAGGAGCTTGAAGGCCAAACTGAGCAGAGCAAAAAAAGAGGAAAAAGAGCAAGCTCGGCTTCGAATCTTGGCCGAAGCTTCTGTGGCCCAACATAGTGCCTCTTGGAGAACCTCCAATCCAAATTTCAAGAAATTTGGGACAATTTTGGTCACATGGGAATTTTTTGGCACAAACACAGGTTTTTTCTCTATACGCGCCGTGCCACCAGCGCGACGCGTAGGATTGGGAGCTCCAAATGAGAAATGGTTTGCATTTTTGGATTCAGCATGCAAAATCACAACTACTGGCACTCGGGCAAGAAATGTGGGCATGATTTGAGTCTCCAGGAGGTCAAAAACACCAAAAAAATGGCCTCACTGCCCCTATTTTGACACACAGGAAGCAGTCTTGGGAGAATGAATATTTGGAGGGGCAAATGAGCTCCAAATTAGAAAATTCCACTGGGGTTGGAAAGTAGACATGACAGGATTTCCAACAAGCACACTTGGGCACATTTTGGACTTCTGCAAGTGCCTCAAAACTGGCCTCAAAGTGGCGCGGCGCATAGAGAAAAGGGCGCGACACATATAGGAAAAAAGGCCCAAATTGCCTTTGTTTCGCAAAATTTTGCTTCGCGACTTTTCTAAGTGGGCCCTCTCATCTACACTTCACTTTTTCGACACCAAAGGCGGCATTTAAAGTACTTTCACTCCAGATGGGCATATATCCAAGTGGCAAAGGAAGGCAAAGGGTCACCTAAGCCATTTGTCATGTTTGTGGCGCTGCACCTATAGCTGATGTATGGCTCTCCACCTTCATTTTGTAATGATTCGAGTAACTCCCCAACCCTTGGGTGTTCTATCTCTTCATGGCACATTCTATATATTGTATGAAAACTATTTGCAAAGGGTTGGTTAGCTTGTAACTTCTGGGAGACTATGGGAAAGAAACTCTGTTTCTGCATTGTATATTTTTTACAGAGGATTAATGAAAGGAAGTGGCTCCGTTTCATGAGATTCATGTGGTTGTGAGTGTAGCAAATGTGTCTCTTATGTTTCATATCTATCTTGTTATGTTTCATAGTTCATTTCATATTCATTTCCAGTGAAGTTTTCTAAGTTAGCTAAGGTAGAATTCAATTTTATTGCTTTGCCTGTGGGAAAATTTCATGTTCAGTGTTCATT
>APFE031743294.1:98771-132571 GCA_000404065.3 Pinus taeda
TCACGAAGTAATCCGTGCCTTTGTATTAAGTTCTCTGTTCATTGAGGTCCATTGGTCCCATACCATCCCAGAAACACAATCATTCATAAAAATCACTTCTTATATTCAATTTCACTTACTAGCCTAAGATAAATAGTTCATTGTAAGTCATCTCAGGCCTTTTTGTTTATTTATTCACTGAGTGTGACTCGGAGAGAGCCCCCTCCTGTTCTGGTAGGGCTAGCTACCAGACTGAGCGTGGTTTGTGGTTACCTTGAATTTTGCCTTCTTTCAGCCTAAGGCGGATTTAGGTGCTAACACCTTACAAAGGGAAATCATGGAAAGTCTTTGGTCATTTGGGAAAAAGTACAAGAATCATGTTTTATAAATACTTGGCCATTTTGAGCTGGTTGGTCCCATTATAAGTCATTGTTAGTAGGTCACTTAAGTCTAGAGGTAATGTCTACATCAAAATAAATCATGAAATGGTATTGACACAAAATTGGAGGCTCTTTTGTATCAAACTATATGTCATTTGAAATGGAAAACTTATGATTTCAGCAGGGAATAATGGTCAAAAGTGTTAGGTTCCTATACCAATAGGAGTCATAATTTTGAATGGCTAAGGTTAAGCCTTGTAATATGTACATACCTTTGCTTTCTGCAAATGTTTTCCATATTGAAAAAATTAAAAATGAAAAGAAGGTATGTCCTAAAAGAAAAATCAAAGGACAAAAAGCATAAGAAAAGGTCCAAAAAAGTGAAAAATATGAACCCCAAAAACAAAAGACCTTGAAAGTGTGCAAGTCAAAATACCACTACTATTTACTTTTATGCACAATAATGATGGTGTGCAGCTTGTTATTCATGCCACAATCCATGGTAATCAAAATATTTAATCTTGATTATGCCATGCTTTAAATTCCATGTTGATAGTTAGAGAATAAAATCTAACCAAACTATTTAACTCTTAGCAGATCATTAGATTAGGTAGAGTAAAATAAAAGGAGCTCATCAGTTTAATCTGAGCTCTTGGATGTAATAAGGTTAGATTTATTTGGTTTACTATTGTAAAGAAAAAGAAAAATATTTGATAAGGGTTTGCTAGCTCAAATGCACCTTAATAAAGTGAAGAAAAAATGGTAGGATGAGTAGATGGGTAAGTAGAAGAAAGGTCGCAGAAGTATGATGATTGATTAGACAAAAGTACATTTATCATCTTTCAACATGTATTTCAAATATGAATAGGCAATTAAACATGCAAATGGATTTCAAAGTCAATTAATTAACTTCCTTCATTCATCACACCTTTTACTTAACTAATTTCCCATAGTAAAGTTCAAAATGCTCAAAAACCTTTAAGTCAAAGAGGCTCAGAGCGTTTCTCTAACTTTTGGAGGGACCAGACCCTCAGCTCAATGACTTATGGATACCAAGTACCAAATTCCCCTCATAAAACTTCATTCCCCCTTCATTTCTTTCATTTCCATGGTAAAACCCCTTTTCCTAAAGGTTAAAACATGATGGGCCTAAGGAAGGTAATCACCCCCATGTAAAACCCCCTTTTCCCCAAAAAACCCATAAAATCACTTTAGCTGAAGTTATAGTGCATATATGCGAAAAGCAAACAAATCATAGAAAATACATTATACTTAGCGCAATCCATTTCCACCATTTTCATATTAGCTTCTAACTTTTACATATTAATTTCCAAGAACCTACTATCCCGTATATATTTAACTCCTCTATATAAAATAACCCCACCCATTAGTTTAGTTATAAACTATATTACTACCCCTTATCACTCAAAAAAATATTAAAATCCTGCCCACAGTCATTAATCCCACCTTAAATCCATCATTAACTCCGATGCCGCTGCACTTAAGCGCCCGTTGGGCCCCTGATTAACCTCGCCGTGCAATCGCACCCCGACCACTGTCCGATCTGAAGGCCCAGATCCAATGCCCTAGAAACCATTTTGGGCGGGATCATCCACTGAATGATACATGCCCAAAAAAGTTGTTTTCCACGAGACCGCCCAGGCGACGTGTCAATCACTGAGTGGAATCGAGCGGTCCCTCCCAAAAACCACCTGACACCCATAAGCGGTGCGAAATTAACCGCTTATCACCTCCCCGCTACGCGACAACTCTAGAAGCTAACATGGAAAAATAGGCAAAATAAGAAGAGATTGCAACACCCATCACACCATTCAGGCAGCATGTGAGGCCATAAGAAGTTTGTATATTTTAGAAACATGCTTGGATTGGTGGATATATTTGATTTGGTTAAGAGGGAGAGATAATTACCATAAAATTGCACGTATGATGGTACTTGGGAGGACATCTTGGCCTAGTTAGTATTGAGATCTCAGTTGTCATTTGGGCTTGATGATGTATCGATCCTGGTGTGGGAGGGTATCTTGGTCTTATGGAGCTCCGTTTGTGTTGACATTTTTTATGATACATGGATCCCTATGAGGGTTGGTGTCTTGGCATGGAGGCTTAGATGGTATCTATAACCAATTGGATTGATACCAAGGTTGTAGCCTGATGGTACCTATAGTGGCAAGTTGCCTTGACGACACCTTAGTCCTTGTTAGAAGGATACCTTGGCAGTTATGGTATCCTTGGCATTATGTATGTTGAAACTCTTTTGTGAACATGCCAATTTGAGTGTATCCTTGTACCTGTTTGTAAAATTATGAATACCTCCCTAATTAAGAGGAAGTGGTGAAAATGTAGCTATCTTCAGTCTTCATAATTTATATTCTACTTTGTCATTATGTATTTATTGTAACATTGAAAGAGGAAAAAGAAAATTATTTTGAAGCATTAGTTTCATGCTCCTTTTACTTATTTGTTAAGTCAAAGCATCCATTTTATGATTCTAGGGTTTCTTGAGTCATAAGATTTATTGTCATATTTATTAGACCCTTTTTGGGATTTTTTTATCATGCAAAGAAAAATTATTTTGAGTTAAAATAATCATATTTCACCTCCTCACCAAGTCGGCCCTGCCTTAATGAAGTCAGCCCAGTTTGGGGCTATTCGACCCTGTGGAAGAAATATAAATATAAGAAGAAATATAAATATAATAAAGAAGTAAAGAAGCTAGCTCATATCACAAGTGGTTATCAAGAAAAAAGGAATGAAAACCATAATAACTACATGCATTCATTTCTCAACACAAGAAACTTCTTTTATTGATGCTTATCCATGTTTTTGGAAGTTTTTTAACGTTGCATATGCCTCCATAAATCTTATAGGATTTGTAGTAGCACTGCATTTTATTTTAGTTGTTTTTCCTAGGATTTAATGATCCTTTCATTAGCTACCTCATAACTCTAAAGCTCAACCCTCATAATTCTCACAATTCCCACAAAATCAATAGGGTTCTCAACAACCTTTCTCTCATACAATTCATCTTCCATGCCGTATAGAGTTTCCTCTTAACTATACTACACCATTCTAGCAAAAATTTATTCTTTCTCTACTATTGAAAGTTTTCTTATGTGCTAAACCAAAATGCCACTAATAGTTTAATAAAAAGACTTAACTTTTAAGATATATCATTCATTTCCTTGTCCATACATGATTGGCCTATAATGGCCTAGAAGTAAGTGTTCTACTGCAACAATAAGTCACACTCAATTCTGGGTTAGTATCCTTATCAATTTAGATAAATTCTCGTAACCGAATAAATATGAATTCAACAATTTATTACATGAAATATTTCTCTTATAAAAGGATAATTTCTCATTAGAAAGACCAAATCACTCCCTATCTAAGCCCATTCAACTCGAGTCATGAAACTTATCTTTGATACCACTTTGTAACCCACCCAATACTTTCAAGGAATTTTTAAGGTATTGACTATACAGACCCAATCTCCAAGGTTACTTTATGGATATGTGTTTAACAAAATTCATCTTCCACCAATCACCTTAAACTATTTTTTGATATCATTTTCATATTTAGATCATCGAGATATTTCCAATAATACAAATTTGTCTAAATTCGAGTTCCAAATCCAAAGTTATGACCGTTAGAAGGTTTTCCCTTTCTAGTTCCATGCCAATGTCTATACCAATGACACATGATAGACACATTTTGATCCTTTTCCAACTTTTCCTTATCGTATAATGTTATGTCAAATAATTATGGGTGATATGTGGTAGACCCTACCAAGATGTCACTAGTACAGAGGGCCACATCTTCCACCTAATGAGTCATCCTAATCACATCTGGATTTAAGATTTTCTATAAATCCCTATTATAAGATTTTTTGGATCTTTGATATTCTATACTTCCAACCTATCTAAATCCATTAAAATTATCCAAAAATCCATATACATTTAGATCCAAAATAACACTTGGTCAATGTAGCCAATCCTCTGAATATATATATATATATATATATATGTCCCTTTTAACAAAAAGTTGGATATTCATATTTCTATTATCGTATACCATCTTGCCTCCACTTCAACACTATCATCCATGTTTTTCCACACCATCATCAGTCAACATGACCTGATCTCTTGTCATCCAAATATTTGAGTTTTTAATTTTTCTAGATTCATTTAGATCTAAAACAACCTAAAAAACCCTCACAAAACTCTGGATTTGAAAACTTTTGGATTATGTGTCACCTTTACCATGTGGTGCCACATCAACTACAACATCTTCTCCTTTGTCATCTTAGTGTTATGTGGACTTATCCCTCTTTTATACAAGAGCGATCTTCCTAGACCTCAGATAAATCTAGTAACAAACAACAAGGAATTGCTACCTTTCCCTAGATTACGATTGGATGAAACAAACAATATTATAGAGGTCAGCTACCATTTAATCAAAATGCCTGATGAAGTCCCTTTCATATCTTTCGACCACCCGCTTCTCCTCGATGCTTTAGAGATCTCTCCAATGCTTCCCACAACTTCTCCATGATGTCCTGAAGGAGATCTGCATAGACATAAATATACACAAGATCAAAGTATCCAGTATATAGCATAAGATATAAGTGAACTAATTAACTCAATCATATATCATAAATTGATCAATATGCAATCATAATCTATGTAGGTGATGAAGGAATCCCACAAATTGTATCAACAAAAGCATATTTGAGAAAGAATAGTCGTTTTTATATTAACAAAATGGGGAATAGACTTACAACCTTGAAGCCATTGCAAGTCCCTTCCCACAATCTCCAACTCTCTCCTTTAATAGCCTCCCAACCTTATTTCTACAGCATAAGCCTCCTTCCAATAGTCCTCCTCAATCCTTAGGCATGTGTTAGCTATATAGGCCAAGGAGGGGAAGTTTGGGATCCATTTCCCGAGGGATGAGATCCACTAATGGAGGGATAGGGGTTCCACAAAGAGATAGAGTAACTCCATGATGGGAGGGATCAGGGTTGAATATGCATCCATTTGAATCTTGTTAGTTGGGAAATATATGACTAAAAATGCTTCTAGACTTTACTTCTTTTTTTTACAATCGTTAAGTCATGTGCATAGGTCATAGTGTAAGACAGAACACACTTATGTGCAATTTCTAATGGACTTTTCTATGTATGCGCAGAGATTGACTAAGGAACTATGAAGGAAGCCAAAAATACAATTTTGTGTCATGGGATCTAGGAATTTCATTCTCTTTGGGATAATTTGGGTTCTAGCCTTGCAAGGGGATTCTTTGGAACACATTTAAGGATAGTGAAAGATCTAATCTGATGGTCATTTTCCTAATGTGATAAAATGACGTGTAAAAAATTCCCCGCTAAAGTGAAAATCGAGAAGAGATGTTTGATGACTGAAGCGCTTTATCATGCCAAGTTTTGGGTTAGAGACTGTAGTCGGAGATCTGAAACCATCGTTGAGGTAGGAATTCCCATACTCATAGTATAAATGTCTCAAAGAACTAGTATGGAAATACATCTAAAGATCCATGTCAATAGAAGACATAGTATGGATGCATCCATCAATGGATCTATGTTTATAATAATGAAGATTTATTAACTCCACACAGCCTGGATGTATGAAACTAGATCCAAGGTCTTTATCTCCATATCTCGATCTGTAGTACGACTCTATCCATGTGAGTGAATGTCTCGTAGTCGAACATGGTAGAAACCACTTGATTACCAATCAATGATGTGAACTGTTAACAAGTGCGAGACAAACCACCAATAATGGAAATGGCTCTCAAGGTACTTCGAGTACAATCTATGAAGTGTGAATGGATGTGTTGATGTCAAAAACTCATAGAATCATTCAATCGAAGGTCAATGATAAGAACTTGTCGTCAAAGGTAAGAGACCTCCCATTAAGGCATGCAAGCTCCAAGGTACTTAAGGTTTCTAGATTAACTTCCTAGCTAGTGAGTTGAAGTCTATAGGAAGCGATCCATCACAACAAGGCCTACGACACAAAACTCATGTCAATTTTTGAAGAACAATAATTTGGAGTAATCCAGGATTGACTCAGGGATGGTCGATGCAACTGAAGGCTATGAATGGCAAAGTAATTTAACTGAGGTTAGACTTCTCTTGAACATATTGGCGACGCGACATTCTGACTTGTCGGCATTTGACTCAAAAAATAATACCCAAACCAAGTAAATAATTTTAATGAGGTATGGTAAACAGAGAGGCAAATGGATTTCCCAACCCAGTCACAAAAAAAGTGACGAAATGTTATGTTCAAGAGCGACATACTACCTTTTATAATACAAAAAAAGGTTCTTTCCTACTTTTCCCCCACCATTACTGGCAAGTACCTCTTTTTTTTTACAAGCTTGAGGAGGATAACATATGCTTGTTTTGTAAGCTCATCCTTTAGATGATTCCTTCGAAGTATTTTAAACGAACCCTAGGAAGGAGTGGTTCGGTCTCGTCGTGCTTAACGATTCATGCAATGTTTAAGTTTTACGAGTCCAGTGAAGGGGTGACTCAATGTTGTTTTCATGTTTAAAGAGTTTAAAAAGACAAGAAAAGAAAACTTGTTCAATTCTTTCAACATAAATTTTTAACGAGCTCGGAGAAAGTAAAGTTCAGTGTTTTTCAATTTTAGGGAGTTAGGAGAAAAACATAAGTAAACTCCACAGTGTCCCTTTTCATAAATTTAGTCTCTCAAGCCCAAAAAAGGGTACATAATGCAGAGAGAACTCTATTGAACATGATTAGTCAAGTATACCTTTTTCGTAAATTTAGTCTCTCAAGCCCGAAAAGGGGTAAAATAATGCACGAGATAACTATATTGACCATGATTAGTCAATCTATACCTTTTTCATAAATAGTCTAGTGCAGTCTGTAAAATGGGTAAACTTATATTGAATAGACGGTTGTTCATTTACTTTTATGAGTTCGAACAATCAAGTACTCGATGATATTTTTCATGTTTAGGGAATCTAAAAATGGCATAAGAGAACTCCTTGTTTCGCTTTTTCGTAAGTTTTTAACGAACCCGAAAAGTTCATAAAAATATACTCAATGCCAAAATGGTTTGTTTTCGTAAATAACCTGTGATCTGCACACTTAAACTCAAAAATCATCATCACTCCTAAAAAATATAGCTGAAAACATTATAAATTTGGATTTTAAAGGCTAATAGGCAAAAAATAATATTTTAATAGGCCTAAAAACTTATAAAAACCCAAAAAAGTAAAAACTTTTTAACATTTATGGTTTTTACCCTTTGAGAGTGATAGAGTTCATTTTTCACCAAGAACTTCAAAGGTAGATTCTAGGCAAACCGTTGGATCAAATCATGAGCCATCTTCTCCAGGTAAATCACCTCTCTAAGATCTTCGTTTTCATGGTTTTTATTACACATTTCACCATGTATTAAGGTTTTTTTTTTTTTTTTTTGGGGGGGGGGGGTTCAAAATAGAAAATCACCCTCAATGTGCACAGTTCACCCTTATCAGGCCTACGCACATCGACTGAGCTTTTCACACTAAAAATCAGGATGTGTGTAGTTTATAAGGCTATAATTGCACACATACGCATTGTTTTGTTCAATCATATGCGCACAACACCAAGGGCATAAAAATTATAATAGAAAATCCCCAAATTACTTTCAAAATTTCACCATAATCTTTTTTATTGATCCTCCATGTTTGTTTGCAGGGTTTTGAGCCACAAAAATGGAGTGGAGAGAGTGTGAACATGAAGAACACGATAGTTGCTTTGAACCATCTAGAGACCATACAAGCATTGATAAACTGTGGCATGTACAATTTTTTCACTATTTTAGGCATGAATGCCCAACTAGACTTGCTAGAGTGGATGGTGAACAAGTGGAATGTACAAGAATAATGCTTCATAATTGGAGACTATAGGCTCATTATTGATGTTGATGAAATTTAATTCTTATCTGGGCTTCCACGTCATGGGGTGGAAATTTCTCTGTATGGATTTAGGCGAGGTCGCGAAACAAATGCCACCTATCTGATACAACATTGCACTCCAAGATCTGCTCTCAAAGATGGGAGAATTGACATTAAAACCATAGTGAGGCTTCCTTTGAAAGCCATTGGGTTCATTTTTGCATGACTATAAGGAATTACAACTCTTGATTTGCTTACAAAGGCTCAGATGCAAACCGTCGTAGAGTGTTTACAACCTACTATATTCAACTAATGCGAAGTAGTAGTTTCCAATCTGAAATGGAAACTAACTAGAGTCAAAACCGGAAAACTCAAGAATTTTGGGTAGGTGCCTTTGTCATCTCATTTGCTCTAGAACGGATCCCTCTTCACACTCCATGGGTACCTATAGAGAGAGGAGGACCTCGGGAACCTCGCATGCTAAAATGGGTCACATTGATGGCACACCATGGAGGTGGTGAAGGACCAATGATTCAGTATACTCTTGATTTCTTTGGGTGGATGGGAAATCAAATCATCATGATTGAAGATTTTCCATATGCAGACATGAATTACACAGGTGATCCAGCTATGCCACTGCCAGCTGGGATACAATGGAGCAATCTAGGTAAAAACTTCACACTTTGATTTTTTTTTTTTTTTTTTGGCATCCAAAACTAATTGTATGAAATGATCATGCATATGTGGCCCCATGAGATTGATAGGGATACACAGATATGATAGACACGGTGAGCAACTAGTAGTTCCCTCAGTGTAGAACCCGGATGCAGTAGAAGCATTGATTGATTTAGAGCACAACCTTGAGAGGTTTACCCTGGACATACTAATGTTAGGATATATGACTTGTCTCTCCACTATCAAAGGCACACTGTGGGGGTTCTTGGACCTATTAGTCGCTTGCTACAATAAGTACCTTGCATTGTTGTTTCCTACCATGATTATCATGTGTATCTGCTAGTGTTAGGGCTATATTTTTACTTTTTTATGATGTATCGACATGTTCGAATAATAAAGGCCACGAGGACTCATGTCTCTGGATGAAATTTTGGTAAAAGCTACACCCTTTTATAGACATTTAACTAATGAAAGCTACTACTTCTATTTTAGTCTATCTCGTATAATATATGGATTAATGTTGCATTGATTTCTTTATAGATGCATTACAAATGCCAATTTAATACATAATTAGCCAATGCATCAGTTAATGTGTTTAAACTTCTCAGAATATGTTGATACTCAATATAATCAAATTCTCTTTCCAAGAGACAAACCCACAAAAACATTCTTAACATTGAAGTACTTCTAACTGAATAGACATTATTCAAATGTAATACTATGGGTTGTGAATCTAACTTAATGATCGATCGATGAATGCAAAAGAAAATAGCGTCAGATAATAGCTCAATCATTGTGTTATACTCTACAATATTATTCGATGTTCAACCAAGGCACATCCCATGAATAGAAACTAGCTCATTTGAGGGTAGATAAATGGCCCAAACTGTCGAAGATAAATTTTGGGTACTACAACTAGCTCAATCAACAAAGCCAATGTAATTTTGAGGGAGCGTCGACATCTGAAAATCAAGTGTAACACAAGATAAGCAGGAGAAGTAGTAGAAAATTGTAAAAATATGCTAAAAATTACCACATAAAATATGGTACAACAATATACAAATTTTTCACCGAACAATCTAAGCATAGTATTTCTTTAGGTAAAGACCATTTATGGACTTTCCCAAAGGAATTCCATCATAATCAACTAGTTCATAGGCCCCTTTTTCCAATGCATGTTTTACAACATAAGGGCCATGCTATATGGGCTCAAATTTACCAGTGCCTAACTTATCGTGCTCTTGATTATAAACCAAGACTAAATCTCCTTCTAAATATGAATGAGGTTTGACATTTTTATCATATTGTGCCTTAACTCATTTGTTTTGGGCCTCGCTAGCTAATGCAACATCATGGTGAGTCTCATCAAGTTGTGTTATGTATAGGAAACATTCTTCCTCGGCAGAAGTAGCTGGTAATAATTCAATTGTAAGTTTCAAAGATGGCATTTCAAATTCCATAGGTAAAACTACTTCCATACCGTAAACGAGTTGGAAGGGAGTAAACCAATTGAAGTTTTTGTTGTGGTATGGTATGCCCACAAAAATGGAAAAATAATTAGATGCCAATCTCGTTTATGAATCTCGGTCATCCGTTTAATCATGGTGGTTAAAACCTTGTTAATATCTTCTACTTGGCCATTTTCTTGTGGGTAATAATGAGTAGAATTATCATGATGCAGGCCTAGATTCGTAGTAAGATTAGTCATCGTAAAGTTTTGAAAATGGCTACCATGGTCTATGGCGATGGCTTGTGGAACTCCAAACCTAGAAATCACATGAATCAATATGAGAATGGATGTTGTTTCGCCATCATCCTTATATGCATGCATCACCTCGCCCATTTCATAAAATAATCTACCACAAGGATAATGTACCCATGCCCCCCATCCAAGTAAGGGTTACATGCAAAGAAATAGATGTCCCATTTAGCGAAAGGACCAATGGAAATGATTGGGTGAAGAGGAGGTGGGTGTGCACACACTTTTAGATCGTAGATCTGACAATTGTGGCATTTTTGAACTGTAGTTATACAGTCTTTGAACATAGAAGGCTAGAAATACCCTGCGTGTAGGATCTTTTGAGTCATGGAAAACCCTGAAATACAATGGCAGTCATGTAATACCTTTTCAGCTTCCTCATGAGTTAAACATCATCTGAAGATGCAATTATCACCACGACGATAAAGTGTATAGCCAACAATATTGTATTGTTTGGATTGGTACTAGATACGACGATGATCAGTTCGACTCAATTATGGATAAAATTTATGGGTTTGAATATAAATGATGATATCTCCATACGAGGGGTCTAAAGTACGGATAATAAAGAGAGATTTCTGTGGAAGAGAATCATCTTCCATGGTTTCTGTCTCAGTATGGGGAAAGTCACATAATAATTTAGCAAACACTAGCGATTTCTTAGATTTAGATTTTATGAATTCCAAATCGAATTCATGCAGGATAATTATCCATTTGGAATATTTTCTCCCTAGCAATTATTAGGTAAGAATGTAAACCATGGGGTTGCAATAAAAAATCATGGTAGTTTTGCGCAATAGAATGTAGTGACAAAAACATTGGACATATTGAACGACTTCCAAGGCCAATTTCTCCACATGTGCATATTTTGCTTCAGTTTTGGTCAAATTTCTGCTTAAGTAATATATCACATGTTCTTTGTCAATTTGTCTTCCTGAACTAAAACCATGCAAATAGTGACATCGGATGAAGCTAAGTATAAAAAGTAGTCTCGATGATCATCGGGAGAATGTAATAGCAGTGTATGGGTCAACGCATATTTAAGTGCATCAAAGGCCTTTTGAGCCACTTCATCCCAAGTAAATGAGATTCCCTTTTTCAATAATCGAGTAAAACCTTTAGTTAACTCGGCATAGTTCTGGGTGAATCGACGTAGAAATTTTTATTTCCGTTGAAAATTTTGGAGATGGTGGAGATTGGAAGGAGGAGGCAAATTCAGAATAGCCTCAACCTTGAGCGGATCAACACGAATGTCTTCCTTTGAAATGAAAAATCCTATCAATCAAATGGATTCCACACAAAAAACACAATTGTATGGATTCAAGCATATATTGTGGTGATGGCATCTGATAAAGATAGCTCTCAAATGTTTTGGATGGTCTTCTCGTCTCAGCAAATGAGCTGGCAAGTCATCCAAATAAGGTTGCACAATATGCTGGATATCGTGAAATGCATAAGACATAACCTTTTGGAAAGTTGCATTGGCATTATTCAAACCAAATGGGAGTTTTCAATAGGAAAAATTCCCATGGATAGATGAACACGATTTTATGTTGATCAACTTGGAGTATGTTGATTTGGTTGTAGCTAGAAAATCTGTCCATAAATGAAAACATTTCATTTCTAGCACAATCATCAATGATTTTATCGATATAGGAAGTAGGATATTTGTCCTTCAGACAAGCCTTATTGATATCCCTATAATCGATGCATACTCTAATGGTACCTTGCTTCTTGCTAATAGGTACAATATTGGACACCCAATCAGTCAAGGGAATCAGGTAGATGAAACCTGTTTTGAGTAGTTTCTTGACCTTAGCTTTAATCGCAACAACTTTTTGCGAATGCACTAGGCATAATCATTGTCTAATAGGTTTTTCATCCAAGTAAGTCTTAATTTCATGCACAACAATGCTTGGGTCAATTCTTGGCATTTCCTCATAGGACCAGGCAAAAATGTCACTTAATTCTTGAAATAAGGCTTTATACGTTCGAATCTCTTCAAATGAGCACAAAGTTCCTATTGAATATTTTCAATAATTCCTTTTTTGAGTGAGATGTCAATGGAAATCATTGTATATATGTTTCCCAAGTTCCTTTCGGATTCATCTTGAAAAATTGAAATGGGTCATTTCGGACTACCTACAATCTCAGGCAAAACAGAGTTGAAAAATCATTCTTGATTTTATGAGGCTTAAGTAGAAAACATGAATGATGATGGTAATAATCCCATGGCATTTCATCTAAATTCATGAATTCCATAATACTTTCATCAGTAGAAAATATATTGTCAAAAGGATTAGGAAGTGAAATTGGTTCTAAACAAGGTAAAGGAGAATAATCATCATTAATCACATTCACTTAATCAATATCGGAACATGGTGGGTTGAAAAATGATTGAACTACATGGTAAGCCAATTGAAAGGGGCTCAAGGGCATCTCATTTCCATGGGAGGCCAATTCAAGCTCTGAAGGCACTATCCACGAATCAGAAGATTCCATAGTGCTTGATGTAATCATGTTAACCTCAGAAAAAATAGAAGGAAAGTTCAGTGGAGGAAGTGCAAAGGTTCCCATCAGTGATGAGTCTTTAAGAAAACCAACACTAATATCCTCATAAGGAGAATTTATTATTCCGACAAAAGGTATGCTACCCGTAGAGTTAGGGTCTAAATTGTAGAAAGACAATTGGTCTACTGTGAAATTTTTCCCTTTGTGATGAAATTGTATCATACGGAAAAGCGATGAGACCACTGTTGACATAGTGTAAGTCCAACTTTGACCAAGAAAAAGGTTGTAATCAAGTTGAGCATCAACAACTTCAACTTTGATCGCGACCGTTTTACCCTCTATCTCTATGGGAAAATCATTTAGGATTCCATAAGGGAAAAAACATCTTCCATCAAAGAATTTCAGAGTGGTAGGTGACTAGTTGATGGTTGGAGAACCTAAATATTTCCAACAACCAATTAACATAATACACGTAGAAGCTCCTTCATAAAAAACTATGCAAAACACCCGTCTAGTTTTGACAAAAACTGGAATATGGAATGCTAGTTGATGAGAGAGTCTAGGTATATGACTCTCAAGATTAAAGATAATTAGATTAGAATCCTGTAGATCAATAGATCCAATGGCTGACAATGATAACTTTCATTGTGTTGGGCATGTTTGCAGCACATCCAGGCTAACATTGCAGAAGGAGACAACCATGTCTTCAACAATGTTGTAATTTTGTGCAGCTCTAGCATGTGGGTTGAAAGCTGATTTTCAAAGCACGCCTTTGGGAGTTATTCGAATCATCATATCGTGATTCGGTTCTCAATTTGTAATGGTTTAGAAGGAGGAGGAGGAATTTAACTGGAAGGTTAACTAGATGAACTACTCTCGTTTCCATTGATTACAAGATCCTTAGATTTGTAACATTTTGATCTCGTAACTACCATAACTTGCTGCGAAGACATCATCATTATATCTTGCGATGGGTAAGAGGAATATGTGTTATGAGAAACCATTTTTTTGTATTGAGAAGGAAATGGATCCTTCAAAACAACGGGAGTTAGAGAACCTTCAATAAATTTGGAAACCTATGCATGATGTGGCCATTCCTTCGTATAATGATCCTTATTGCAATTAAGGCAGGGATAACGAGGTTTTCATTTCTCATTAGTAGGTTCATTTTTAGTGGGTTTATATTTCAGAGAAGCATTTTGTTTTGATTTACCTTTCCCCTTATTTTTACCTCCGGACAATTGACTCTTGCCGGTAGATGATTCTATCGCATTAATTTTGGAAATAGCTTTCGGAGAAAGGCATTCAACAGGTGAATCTTGTATGGCCAAAGTTTGAGTACTTTTAGAATTTTTATTTTTCTCCTTAGAATGTTGGCTAACAAAACCTATTATACCATTAGTGGCATTAGATGTTGTAGGAGTTGCAACTATTTGATCATTTAAAATTGTTAGGCGTGGTAAATTCAGGATTTTCTTGTACAAGGTGTCAGATTAGGTATAGACTAAATCTAAATACTGGGCACGATTAATTACCCGCTCTTTCATCATGACACCTACCTTAGCAACATCCTCAGTAATAACAGGAAGTAATGACTTCATAAACCATTCAACTAAAATCTGATTTGGAATAAAAACTTTGACTAACCAATGTCTACCTCTCCATTCATGTATATGATCAGAAATGTGAGTCGACTTTGATTATTTTAAGGAAGTCAATAGTTTGGTACCAGTATCGTATCAAATCGGTAGTTGGAAATGGGGATAAAAATGTTGTTGCTAGAGAGGTAAAGTTATGGAAAGAAGCGCGAGGTAGCTCAATGTACCACTTGGATGTTGAACCTGTTAAAATTAGTTGGAAAAGGAGAAGTCTGATAAAATCAATGATTAAGGAATTTGGTGCACACAAAAGTTGATATGTCATCACATGATTGGATGGGTCTTCTCCTAACTTTCTTTCAAAATTGGGTATGTCACTTGATAACTTGGTGGGAACAACCAACTAAAAAGGATAATAATAAAAAGGATCATTTGTTAACTAGGATAAATCAGGTAAATCTAGGGTTGTATATAAACGGTAACTGTCAGTTAGGGTCTTGCTGTAAAGTTTGATAACCTTACAGGTTAAATCCAACCCAATGAGGAGGATACCTAGGATATCCAAATAGCCCGTGTGGTTGGAATTGGAATTCCACCAGGGCAACCAGGGTGAATCATACCATGTTAAGGTTGAACAAGGACTTGATAAGTATGACCAGGGTATAGTTGACTCTGGAAAGGTTGACTTTGACCTAAGTAATATTTCACCTATACAGGTTGAGCTTGTAAAGGTTGACTTTGAATAGGTTGACTTTGGATAAATTGACCCTGAAAAGGTTGGTTTTGGAAATATTGACCTTGGAAAGGTGGACTTTGAAAAACTTGTCCTTGAAAAGGTGGAACCTAATAAGCTTGACCTTGAAAAGGAAGGTTTTGGAAAGCTTGGCCTTGAAAAGGTTTTTGCATTGTTCCTATATCAGGTTGTCCGATAAGAATCTGTGGTGTAGATTGGATGGTAGGATCAGTTTGATTATCAGAAGCCTGAGGTGTTGCTTGAGGAACATGAATCTAAGGGGTAACTTGAACAGTCGTTTGCGATACTCCTGGGATAGGTGTTTGAGGCTAACTTGGAACTGACTGCGAAATAGGTATTCGAATAGGTGTTTAAGGTGCACTTTAAATAGGTTGTTGAACATGCGTTTGAGGAATTCCTTAGATAGGTTGTTGGACAATTGTTTGTGGAATTCCCTAAAAAGGCTACTGGACAGGTACAACAATACTTGGAATAGGTATTTGAGGAATAGGTTTTCCAGTAGGATGAACATTGATAAACTAGCACTTGTGGAGCAACTGGAGAAAACTGTTAAGAAAAGGTTGAGCTACAGCAGGTTGAATCGAACCGAGTTGAGGTATCTGACCATAATTTCGAGTAGAAGGTTGATCTCCAACCATAAGATAAGATCCGACAACAAGTTTTCCTCGTGGTGGAGGATAAGCTTGTTGCCCCCCAGGCAGGGAGTAAACACCATTTGGGGTTACTTTAGGGTTACGTAAGTTGCCAGATACCATGTGAACATATTGGTCTAATGTCATAGGCACTTCAGGAATGGATTTCATGCTCTGAACAATAGATGTAGATAGACCAAATGACCAAATAGAAGGCTGAGGAGAAGAAGAAGCTTCTGAAAAAGTCCCAATAAGTGACTAGTATCTAGGATGAACTAACAGACCACCATAAAATAGTGATTCCAGGGAGCTGGTAAACATAGATGAATCAATAGGTTGGCTCCCAATAGGAATTTCTGACATGGTTCTTCTCGGTGAATAAAAGGAATGCGTTGAGGTGGAAAACTAGGACCTAAAAAGTTCAAATGGGTAGAATACAAAGGATCAGGTTGGAAAGGATTGAAAGGAACTCTTGGATCAAAAGGTTCACTAGTGGTAACTGGAGTGCGAGGTGTTTCTTCCTCCTCATTCCCAGTAATGTCTTCAATGCTAATCAACCCCAGAGGTAATCGAGTCATAATTATCAAATTCCTTCGAGGTGAAGATGGAGCAGGCATAGGATCTATAACAGCCGAAGGTGATTCAAGTTGAGAAATATTAGACTAAGGTTCTTCTACTTCTGGTTTAGTTAGTTCAGAGTCTGAAACTTCACCAGTATTAGATTTTGTTTGAATTACTTCGGTAATTTTTGGGCTCGAATGAACTAAGCTTGATTTTACTTCTTGTGTTGGATTCACTTTGGTTTCTACTATCTCAGATTGTAAAACTGTAGATGTTTGAGGTTGTTCTGAGGTTCTAGATCCTGTTGGTTTTGAACTTTCATTTTTTATCTTTTCCAATCGACTAGGTGTAAATTCAGGGGGTTTACCCTGCATTCTACGCGAATGCCTTGGTGAATCAGCCAGGATGAAATTTTTATCACTAAATCAAATAATATTCACAATCCAATCCTAATATATCTAAAAATTAAACACGCAAGAAAATATAAGGATTCAAACCATGCAAACAAGATTTTCACAATGAAATCACTAGTTGGTGACGAAATCCAACGTCGCATAGGTCAAAGTGAAAAGTGGCTATAGATAAAGCGGGTGGAACTAGTTACGCTAACAACCTACTTAATGTACACGATCTAGTGCAAGGAAACTTCATTTATGACATCTCGAATGAAGAATACCCTCCAAAAATGTCCAAGTGAGTCTAGCCAATGGTTGTTCCATGTACAACAGAGACTTTCTCTCAGTCGTCACCCCAGGTAAAAGCCCTAAGGTTATGGTCTCTAAGGCCACGTAAAACAATTTAACCTGGGTGGATAGTCATAGATCAGACATACACGCAAGGGAAAAGTAACAAAGCTCAATCCCCTTGAAATTTCTTCAACATGGTTAATCCGAGGTTTACTTCCAAGTGACTCCCAAGTACCTTTTGGTACCATTTTTAATATGTGTAAATCACTCTACTGTAACCAATTAAGTGGGGTCGATCACTACACTGGGTTTGACATGATCTCGTGCTTGACTCCTTTGTAAGGGGAGCTTCCCAGAGCAAAATTATAGTAAATGGATTTTTCTCCCTATCACAAGATGCTAATGTTTGCTTTCATCTTTGGAAAGTTAACTCACTTCCCTATTCCAAAGCCCTATAAGCTGATCTAATGTAGGTGGGAAAAATCCCTAAGAATAAAAATTTCTAGATCGATTTTATTAGCGTTGATTTTAAGAGTTGTTATTTACTCAAAGGTAATGGATGTGAAACTGATGGAATTATGACTTGACGCAAATCCTAATGCAATCGAGAATGAAATTGTAATATTTTCATTTCAATGAATTCCTATCTGAAGTAAGGAAAAAGTCTTTCAAATTTTGAACCAAAAAAAAAAAAAAAAAGACTTTAAATCCCATTATATCCCTTTTCCTAAAATGCAGTGTCCAATTTTGAATTACCCAAATATTGAAATTAACTTCAGTTTTTTCACTTCGCGTGATAACACAAAAAATCAAGAAATTTCTCTTTAAACATATAATCACTCAGAAATTTACAAAATGTAAGATGAAACCAATGAACACTAAAACGAATTTTCCGTAATTGAATGTTATGAATTCACTTGCAGTAAAGAGTACAGTTCATGAACACTTCAACAACAAAAAGAAAATGATTTTTTGTTTTGAAACTAGCATAAGAAGTAGTTTTCACAAAAAATACCCAATCTTGTAAATCATTGCTTGTCACTCACAAAACTAACTTTCACAAAAGAGAAAAATAAACTCAAGACCTAATTTAATCGAAAGAAGAAAGACAAATAGACAACAAGGCAAGACCAACCGATCTCTCTTTTGATAGATCAACCATTCACCATATGAGATTTACCCTAATTTGCAAAAACAAGAAAATCACAAGAAAATCCTTTCACAACACTCATCCAGACTGACAGAGACTCTGTTATTACCAAAATAGGGGTTTATATTGTTCTTAGTCATGGTCTTAGATAAGTGTCAAGTCACTCTATGTTTTAATGGGTAGGTGATAGGTTAGGAGTCTCAAAGTTTTCATTTTTCATATCCAAATAAAGTCTAACATCCTTTTTTCATGTTTCACGAGTCTTACATTCTTTTTAGAAACTCATAGATTAAGCCATTTTGAAAATTTTTGAAATTAGCCCCGAAACCATGTTTTCATAGCGCAGACAGTGTAAAATGTCTGTTTTGTGCTACGAAAACGCTGCTCTTTTCATAGCACTTTTCCCTGCGTGTTACGAAAGTGGGAATTCGTAGAACAGTCTTGTCAAACATCAATCCATTAATATTCCATTCAAATTTTCATTATTAGGTGTCAGCTAGGAGTCAGTCCTTAAGCATGCCGCCATCCAAACTCATCATTTCGAATTTACGACTCATTATGAAAGATGATTTCAAATTTGACAGGGCTGGCTAAGTTTCATTTTAGTTTGCATGCAAACCCTCAAACAGAATTGTTTTCGAAGAGTAAGCTTTGGTAATCTTCCACCAAGGTTTTCATCATCCATAATTCAGGCGAGGCTGACCACCATTGGCAAGCGAGGTTGATCAACAGTATTTCAAGTGAGGCTACTTTTGTTACAGGAATTCAGAAGGAAAGATGACAGAGGAGAAGAAACATCACAGATCTGGTCATTGTTTAAGAACAAAGCCTTAAAGCACCGAGGTCATAGTCAGAGACAAATCAGTTGTAGAAGCCTTCAAGAAAGCAGGATGCTGGAAGTTTTGTAAGAAATTGTAGGGAGGACATACTCAGGTGACAAAGGAGTTTGCACTACATTTCACTGGATCAAGCACAAAGGTTGGAATGCTGAACTTGAAAATTTCTCCATAGGTCATAGCTTTGGTGACAAAAATTCTTAGGGGGCAAGATACATGGTTCAAAAACTTCAGATTCGACATGGAGCCATGTAAGGTGTTTCTAAAGCCATAGTTTATAGAAACCGACTTAACCAAGGAAGTTCCCAGAGATTACATCAAGGACAGCTATGCCAACTTTCTCTTCAACATTAAACTTTATTTTACCTGTGAAGGCAGATATCAAAAGGTTTATTCATATCATTTTAAACTTCTGTTACATTTTACTGGTATGATTTCTCTAGATTTACCTTACTTCTTATTTCGAAGTGTAGCTAAGATGGTAGATAAAGTACAGTTGAAATCTCAAGGATGTGAAACCTCCTTGTTTCATCATGGTCTAATTAAACTGATAGTTCTACATGAACTTAAAAGGATCAACAAAGAATGGTCTTCATTTTTGTTTTTATGTGACTTTGGAGCATAAAAACAAGGCATAGACATTAGCCCTAGGGTTAAAGGAACTCCATCAGCAGAAACCAGCAAGTCTGTAATGTCCAGGGCAAAAAGGTATGTTAAGTTGAAACCTAGGAAGTAGGTGAAAGAGCAAGTAAGCAAAGCACCAGTAGTCATTCTTGAAACTCCTAAATTGAAAAAGGAAAAGATATATGAGATTCAAGGAATGACACAAGAACAATCAACCAACAAACCAATTCAAAAGAGATTGACTAGAAGTCAAATTGCAAAGGAGAAAGGTAAAACAGTGATCTCGAGAGAAGGTTCAAGCTTGATGGGTGATTTAAATGATATTTTAAAAGCCATTGATATTGTAGAATCCCCTTTGATGCAGGTAGATGTGATAAAATTTGATCAAGGAAAGTCGAAGAAAATGAAACCCTCCAAGAAATTAGAATTCGAGGATGATGTTACAACATTTGTTTTCAAACCCAGAAAACCCTTAACTAGGCAATCCAAGAAGATGCAAGAGTCAAATATTGAGTTGGGGAGAACAAAAGAAACATCTGCTGTTCAAGAAGAGTTGATAGACTTTCCATCTCCAAGACCTGAAGGTGTCAAAAACATAGTTCCTGCCACTCAAATAGAAAAAGCCAGTTACGAGGTTATGGAAGAAAGGTTAAAAGCTGCTAACAATGAAATTGCTAGACTAAGAGTGAGAGCAAGAGGTCATGCTGCTGAAAGGACAGATTTCAAAAGGATGAAGGCTCTCCGAGAAGATGAAAAGGTGTCCAAAACAGAAATAGTAAACAGTGAAACTCGGTACTTTACCTGGATTGTTCCTGCAATTAAAGAAGCCAGATTTGTAAGGAGGACTAATGCTCAGCTGAGAGCTACAAACAGGGGATTGAAGAGACAAATTGAAGACCTAGAAATACAACTAACCAAATCTGGAAAGGGGTCTACAACAATAATGAAACAAGGTGATGAAAAAGGGCAGTGAAGGGTATATACTAAAACAATTTTGGCACATAAAGAGTTTTGGCATATAAAAGGAAGAACAACTATGAAGAAGAATATCTTATAAGGGTAAGTGGTTTTATTTTTGGTTGATCATATCAGTCTTCATGGAATTTTGAAAAAACTCCCAAACTACAGATTTTTGAAGGCCATGTTGAAAAAGAGCACACATAGCAGTGTCGTAGCGCGCTACAAAACTGTTGAAGATGATCATTTAGCACTTATGGATGCTTTTTGAAGGTAAGGTCTGATTAGTTCCAAATTTTGAAGTTGTTGGTAGACATCGGATCATATAGTTTTCAAGTGGCAGTGGTGTAGAAAGCAAACTTCCAAGAATTATTTCATAAGTGATGTAAAGGTTGTGCTACGAAAACAGAGTATTTTTGCAGCACAGTCATGTTTCATCCTTTCCTCCATATTTTCGAGTTTACTTTTCGCACAGGTGGAAAATGAAATATTTTTGGATTATTAATGCATTCCACATGTACAACAGCAAAACCATTTGAAGATAATCATTAAGGATTAAGGGCCTTAAAAGGAGGAACTCTGTCTCCTAGTTTTCAGGATAGTTAGGTCATGACTCAACAGTTTTTGCAACAACACTATGGACATCATCAAGCTCGAAGACATGGGTTGGTAGCTGATTAAAGAATGTATTGAAGTCATAGATAAGGTTGTTAAAAGCATGTTTTAGGAGTTTCACTCCTATTTGTATTAGTACTCTTAAAGACAACTAGCTGTCAAGTTGTAATTAAGTAGTTTGTTTTATGAATAGATATGTGTCAAAGCTAGGAATTCAAATTCCTCTAAAGATGGATCATAGTATCCAAAGTTGTAAAACTCTATATAAAGCTTGAGAATCGAATTCCTTAGGGTCGTTAATTTTATTAGCAAAAGAAAATTGTGTTATTGTAAGAAACTGTGGTTTTCATACTTAATACAGAGATCAATTTGATTACTCAAGATTCACAAGGAGTTTATGTGTTTGATGTTCTTATGGCCTTGTTCAATTACTTATTTGCAGTGGTATGAGCTTGTGATACTTAGAATTCATTGGGAAATGCTCTAAGTTCCTTCACATGCTTGTAAATTGTGTTGATTCATTGTGTTACTATTTTATTTATAAACCTAAACTCTAAGTACCTTGACTTCCATGTTTTGCTGATCATGTTGTTTTGTTGAAGATTATCTTGACTCCATAGCCCAATAGATGTTTGCTAATCTTTGATTCAACCAGTCAACCAGTTATTCATTTGTCCATTTTGTTCCTAGAGTTAGCCATCTAATCATAATCAAAAATCTTAAACCTAGTGAGAGAGCCCTCTCAGCTTGAGGAGGCTAAGCCTCAACCAAAAGATTGGTTTGAAAGAGTTACTTAGAGTCTACTTGATCAACAACCTATCAGGGTCAGATTTTGTGATAACATTTTGGTGCGTCTACTGGGAGCCTGAAGATTACTCATTCCTGAAATCAAGAAGCTGAACTTCTGAAGGTAGGAGGAGCTCAGAAAGTTTCTCGAGGCTGCAATCTACCTTAGTGACTCCATATATTTTCAAAGATTTAAAGGTGGCTTCGAGAAGGAGATACACACAGAGCAATCCTGATCCCAATCCACCTACCATTGGAGACAATCCAACACTGTTTCAAGACTCAGTCAAAGATTTTTAGAAATATCAGGTACTCCATCTTATTCAAAATCTTTGCTCTCTTAATTCTCAAGAAGTCCTGAAGACAAAAAAGTTGATGATAAAAATTCATGAAGTGTTGTTTAGATCAGAAAATGAAGAGGAACTCATTGGTATTATCTTAGACCTGTAAAAGAGAGGAATTGACACTTCAGCCCTAGTATCAAAAGAAGACAAAGAAGAGTTTTCGGAAGTTTTTACCTTTGAGCTATTGTTAGAAAAGGAAGCTTTAGATAAGTTGAAAGAACTTGACCCTTTTGAAGTCCTGCTGAAATCTAAAGCTGGTTTACCTTTACCAAATTGGAGTTCATTTGTTAGTGGTTTACAGAATCCAAGTAGTCCTCCTCATATCAGTTCTTCATCTTCTGCCATTCCTAGTAGCTTACACAAACCAAGCAGTCCTCCTCATATCAGTTCTTCATCTTTTGTTCTTGTTATTCCTACAACTACTGTTCCTCCTTTAATCATGGTTGCACCTGCTAGGTATGCCCCACTGGTGCTCCCTGCCGTTTTGCATGACCTTCCTAGTAAATATGCTGCTGGGATCCCTACTTGGGGTGGTGATGAAGAAATTACAGCAGAAGAACATTTAGACAGATTTAATGATTTTGTTGACAGAGAAAAAGTCGATGATGAGGATGTGAAGCTAAGACTATTTGCACAGACCTTTATTGGTGAAGTTAGAAAATGGTTTAAAGCTCTTACACAGGGAAGCATTTGAAACTAGGTTGAATTTGAAGATAACTTTCTAAGAAAATGGGGAAACAGAACTAATCTAGTTCAAGCACTTACTGAATATAACAACCTTAGAAGGGCACCTGATGAAACTATTCAAAATTTTTCAAAAAGATTCAATAAAGTGTTTAACTCAATTCCAGCTTAGTTGAAACCTCCAGAGGCACTTGCACAAATGAGATATGCTGAAGCATTTGATTCTAACTTTTCTCTTTTGTTGAGAGAAAGAGAATCACCTACACTTGCTGAAATGCAAAGTAATGCAGTAAAGGTAGAGGTAAACATGATAGTTGCTAAAAAGTCAAAAATGGGAAAAACTAAATTGAAAGAAGAAGAGAAACCTTCCTCTTCAACTCCTGAAGATAAATTAGACTCAATGATGAAAACCATGGAGAAGTTGATGGATAGGTTAGCTCTTGGAAACACTTCTGCTCCTCCTATACAAGATGAACCTCAATTTAGAAACCCTTAATTCAGGAGACCTCAAAACCAACAAATACCAAGGGAAAATAGAAATCGGTAACCTGACCCTCCAGTGAGACCTCCTTTTCAGCAGAATTTGGTTGATGAAGAAGATGATCCTGAAATTCCTGAAGAGTCTGTACATTGTCTTGACGAAGAGATTTCAGGAATTTTCTTGACTAAAGAAGAGCATGATGAGTCAGATTTGGTTAATCAAGGAGAAGAACCTTCAAATTATCTTAAAGGGTATCAACATGCTATCTTTAAATGCAAAAACAATACAATCTTAGAAACAAAAATGTGTTGATTATTGCAAACAAAGCATAGCCTAAGAAAGATGCTTCAAAGGTTGCTGAAGCCAAAAATGATACCCCAAAGGCTGCTAAAGGTAAGAAAGACCCTCCACTTGGTAGAAAAGAAAGTCAACTTCCTCCTCCTATCAAAGAAGCTGAAAAGTCTGTTTCTGTTTTCAACCTTGAAAATGAAATTTCAAAGATTAAAATATCAGTCCCTTTTAGTGAGATTCTCAAGGTAAATCAATATAGGAGCAAGATTGTTGAGATGTTGAATTCACAACCTGGAGCTGTTGATATTTTAAATGTCCAAGAAGATAATCCTACTATATATTTGGGTCCAAGGTTAGAAGATGATCAAAATGAAGAATTTCCTCCTTTCTATGTAAGCATTAGTATTCATGATATGACTTTACATAATGTTATGTTGGATTCAGGGGCTTCTCATAATCTCATGTCCAAAGTAATTATGGAAAGGTTAGGGTTACAAGTAACAAGACCATATAAGGATTTGTTTCTTTTGACTCAAAAAGAGTTCAATGTATTGGTTTAATCAAAGATGTTGTTGTTGGTCTAACACAAATCCCAGCAAAGAGAATTGTTATGGACATTGTTGTGGCTAATATTCCGCCAAAGTTTGGGATGTTGCTATCAAGATCATGGGCAACAAAAATTAAAGGCACAATGCAGATGGACCTTACTTATGCTGCAATTCCTATTTTTGGTGAACAAAGGAGATTGTATTGGGAGACTAGAATGGCTTATATGGTAAGCAGCAAAGATAAACCTCAGAATTTTCCTACTTATTCATTTGATACTAAACTTAGATCTGCCATTCTTTTCAATGAGTTAGTTGATAGTGGTCTGAAAGAAATGAAAGCAGAAAATCAGCACTCAGAAAATCAACAAGTAAATGACAAAGAGGTGGAGGGATGGTGGTCATTATACTTTGATGGATCAGCAGGAAAAGAAGGGGCAGGAGCAGGAGTTTGGATTACAAGTCCAAGTGATGAGAGTAAGTTTTACTCCTACAAACTGAATTTTGATTGCACAAATAACATGGCTGAATATGAATCTTTGATTTTGGGTCTAGATGTTTTGATAAGAATGAAAGCTCAGAATATTTCTGTTTTTGGAGATTCTGAATTGGCTATTAGACAAGTTGAAGGTGTCTATCAAACAAAGGTTGTAAGAATGAGAGCTTACAGAAATCTAGTTTTAGACATGTTGGAGAATTTTCAAGCCTATTCTTTCGTTGTCAAAACTAGAGACCAAAATTCCATTGTTGATTCTCTTTTTGTTTCGGCAAGTCTTTTTGTCATTCCTATTCATTCTTCTGAGAAATATGAGATTGAAGTTCGTCATAGACCAGCTATACCAGACAATATCACCAATTGGCAAGTTTTTGCAGATGATCAACAAGCAAAGAATTTTATTGAGCTGAAAGAAGAATTTGAAAGTACTCAAGTAGATCAACAAAACATGGTTGTTGAGTCTAAAGAAAATTATGAAGTCTTGCAATTAAAGAATAATTCAATACCAAAGGGTCTTATTCCTCTTGAGAAGCTTTTTGATCAGAATGACGTGTTCAAATCACCAAAGATACAAGTTAATGAAGAGGAAGTAGAAAGCTGTAATCTGGGTACATCAGCTTTGCCTAAAATGATCAAAATTTCAAAGTTTCTTTCAGTTGATATGAAATTCAAATATATTGAGATGATGAAGAGGTTTCTTGATGTTTTTTCTTGGAGTTATGCTGACTTAAAACAGTATGATCCTTCCATTATTCAGCATACTATTCCTGTTAAAGAAAATGAGAAACCATTCAAACAGAAGTTGAGAAGAATTAATCCCCTTCTCATGCCATTGATTAAAAAGGAGATTAAGAAGCTTTTTGATGCTAAAATCATTGTCCCAATCAGATTCTCAAATTGGCTTGCAAATTTGGTTCCGGTTAGAAAGAAGAGTGGAGAAATCAGAATTTGTATTGATTTCAGGAATTTGAATAAGGCTTCATTAAAGGACAACTATCCTCTTCCCAAGATGGATTCAATTTTGCAAAATATTGTTGGTTCACAAAGAATGTCTATGCTTGATGGCTTCTCAAGTTACAATCGGATTCTTGTGCATCAGGATGATCAGGAGAAAACAACCTTCACAACACCATGGGGCACATTCATGTACGCCAAGATGCCTTTTGGTCTCATGAATGTGGGAGCTACTTTTCAAAGAGCAATGGACATTGCTTTTTCTTAAGAAAAGGATAAGACGGTGGTTGTTTATCTTGATGATATAACAGTCTTTTCAAAGAAAGAGGAAGATCATCTGAAACACCTAGAAAAAATTCTGCTAAAATGTAGAAGGTTTGGCATCTCTCTTAATCCTACTAAAAGCATCTTTGCTTTAACTATAGGCAAATTACTTGGTCATGTAATTTATGAAGATGGAATTAGGATTGATCCTAACATAATTAATGCCATTCAAAAGGTAGATTTGCCAAGAAGTAGGAAAGGAATTCAATCATTTCTTGGGAAAGTGAATTTTGTTAGGCGCTTCATTCTTAACTTTGCTGAGATTGTCAAAGATATAACAAGGATGTTAAAGAAAGGAGTTGATTTTAAATGGAAAGATGAGGCAAAGAAATCTTTTGAGAAAATTAAGGAGGCAATCACACAAGCACCGGTGCTCATCAGTCCAGATTTCTCAAAAGAATTTATGGTTTTACATTTGCTTTCGAAAATACAATTGCTGGAGTTTTGCTTCAAAAGGGAAAGCAAGGTACTGAACAACCTATCTCTTTCTTTAGTAGAACATTAGCTAATGCTAAGCTGAAGTATAATATTCTAGAAAAAACATGCTTATGCTTTGGTAAAAGCTATTAAAGACTTCAGAATTTACATTTTGCATTCTCACATTGTGGCATATGTTCCAAGTACTGTGGTGAAAGACATTCTAACGCAGGCATATCTTGATGGAAAAAGGGGAAAATGGATCACAAAATTGCTGGAATATGATATAGACATGAAACCAACCAAATTGGTGAAGGGACAAGGGTTGGAAAAGTTAATGACTCAGTCAAACTTGGATTGTCATGACATAAATCTGAATGCAGAAATATCAGAAATTTCTGATGATGAGGAAGAATTGGTTCCAATTGATGAGAAATATCTTGTTTTAGATTGGTAAAAATATGTGGTATTTGTTTTACAACATCACAAAGCTCCCGCTGATCTAACAAAATCCAAAGCAAGGTTTGCTAAGCTAAAATCTTTGAGATATTTTATATTTGACAGAAATCTGTTTTGGAAAGATACAGGAGGAATTTTGCTGAATTGTTTACTTGAAGAAGACGCTGAAAAGGTCATTGAAGAATTCCATAAAGGTGATTGCAGAGGACACCATTATTGGAAGGCTACAACAGATAAGATTCTAAGAGCGAGATATTTTTGGCCAACAATGTTTAAATACATTTACAAAAGAGTTGCTGCATGTCATGAATGCCAAATTTTTGAAGGAAGAAGAAAACTTGTACCTCAACCTTTGGTTCCTATCTATGTGGAAGAACCCTTCCAACAGTGGGAGTTAGAGTTTATTGGAGAAATACATCCATTATCATCAGGACAACATCACTGGATTCTCACAGCAACAAACTACTTCACCAAATGGATAGAGGCGATCCCAACAAGGCAAGCTAATGATTCTGTAATTATTTCTTTTCTAGAGAATAATATATTGTCTCGATTTGGCTGCCCCATGAAGGTTATAACAGATAATGCTCAGGCTTTCAAGTCTAAGAAAATGATTAACTTCTGTCGTCAATATCACATCACTCTTGGACACTCTACAACATACTATCCACAAGGAAATGGTCTTGCTGAATCATCAAATAAGAGTATTGTAAGAATCATCAAAAAGGTATTGCAGAAGAACAGGAAAGCTTGGCACTTAAAGTTGAGGTATGCCTTATGGGTTGATAGGATATGTAGAAAGAGATCAATTGGGACTTCACCGTATGAATTAGTTTATGGTGCTGAAGCTGTGTTTCTGACATCACTGGGGGTACTGGTCATGAAACTAATTCAAGGACTTGAAGAAGAACCAAATGCCATACAGAGGAGGATAAACTAGCTGATAGCTTTGCAGGAAAATAGGAATGAAGTCTATGACAACCATCAACATGCTCAAAACAGAATTAAAAATACATTTGACAGGAAGATTAAAGAAGACAATTTCCAAATACAAGACAAAGTGTTGAAATGGGAGGCAAAAATTGAGGAAAAGGGCAAGCATGGTAAGTTTGAGAATTTATGGAAGGGTCCTTTTAAGATTGTTGGTTTTCACGGGAACAACACTTATGTATTGCAAGAAATTGATGGAGGATCATATGCTCGAGGACCTGTCAATGGAAGGTTCCTAAAGCATTATACTTGTTGAAGTTTTATCAATCACTCATGATATTTTATATATTCCATATTTGTCAGTTTTTATTGCTAATAATGAGAAGTTTAAATAGAGAGCTTAAGCCCGAGATGGAAGGCCCAACAGTTTGAAGAAGATGCTTGTCAAATCAAATAAGAATATTTCTGTTTTACCAAAAAATGGATAGCACTGGAGCTATGAGTTCTTAGTGTGCCATAGGGGTACGCTATCCCAAGTGGAGCCACTGTTATCACCAAAATAGGGGTTTACATTGTTCCTAGTCATGGTCTTAGATAAGTGTCAAGTCACTATATGTTTTAATGGGTAGGTGATAGGTTAGGAGTCTCAAAGTTTTCGTTTTTCATATCCAAATAAAGTCTAACACCCTTTTTTCATGTTTCATGAGTCTTACATTCTTTTTAGAAACTCATAGCTTAAGCCATTTTGAATTTTGGAATTAGCCCCGAAACCACGTTTTCATAGCGCAGACAGTGTAAAATGTTTGTTTTGCGCTATGAAAACGCTGCTCTTCGTAGTGCTTTTCCTTGCACACTATGAAAGCAGGAATTTGTAGAACAGTGTTGTCAAACATCAATTCGTTAATATTCCGTTAAAATTTTCATTATTAGGTGTCAGCTAGGAGTCAATCCTTAAGCATGCCACCATCCAAACTCATCATTTCGAATTTAGGGCTCATTATGAAAGATAATTTCAAATTTGAAAGGGTTGGCTAAGTTTCATCATTTTAGTTTGCATGCAAACCCTCAAACAAAATTGTTTTCGAAGAGTAAGCTTTGGTAATCTTCCACCAAGGTTATCCTCATCCATAATTTAGGCGAGGTTGACCATCATTGGCAAGTGAGGCTGATCAACAGTATTTCAAGCGAGGTCAGTTTTGTTACAGGAATTCAGAAGAAAAGATGACGGAGGAGAAGAAACATCATAGGTCTGGTCATTGTTTAAGAATAGAGCCTGAAAACACTGAGTTCATAGTCAAAGACAAACATGTTGTAGAAGCTTTCAAGAAAGCAGGATGCTGGAAGTTTTGTAAGAAATTGCAGGGAGGACATACTCAAGTGACAAAGGAGTTTGCACTACATTTCACTGGCTCAAGCACAAAGGTTGGAATGCTGAACTTGAAAATTTCTCCAGAGGTCATAACTTTGGTGACATAAATTCCTAGGGGGCAAGATAAATGGTTCAAAAACTTCAGATTCGACATGGAGCCATGTAAGGTGTTTCTAAAGCCAGAGTTTGTAGAAAATGACTTAACCAAGTTAGTTCCCATAGATTACATCAAGGACAACTATGCCAACTTTCTCTTCAACATTCAACGTTATTTTACCTGTGAAGGCAGATATCAAAAGGTTTATTCATATCATTTTAAACTTCTGTTACATTTTATTGGTATGATTTCTCTAGATTT
This sequence comes from Pinus taeda, assembly GCA_000404065.3. Lineage (NCBI taxonomy): Eukaryota > Viridiplantae > Streptophyta > Pinopsida > Pinales > Pinaceae > Pinus > Pinus taeda. The sequence goes on from APFE031743294.1 coordinate 128,880, forward strand.
TCCTTACTTCTTATTTTGAAGTGTAGCTAAGATGGTAGATAAAGTATAGTTGAAATCTCAAGGATGTGAAACCTCCCTGTTTCATCATGGTCTAATTAAATTGATAGTTCTACATGAACTTGAAAGGATCAACAAAGAATGGTCTTCGTTTTTGTTTTTATGTGATTTTGGAGCAGAAAAACAAGGCGTAGACATTAGCCCTAGGGTTAAAGGAACTCCATTAGCAGAAACCAGCAAGTCTGTAATGTCCAGGGCAAAAAGGTATGTTAAGTTGAAACCTAGGAAGCAGGTGAAAGAGCAAGTAAGGAAAGCACCAGTAGTCATTCTTGAAACTCCTAAATTGACAAAGGAAAAGATGTCCGAGGTTAAACGAATGGCACAAGAATAGTCAACCAACAAACCAGTTGAAAAGAGATTGACTAGAAGTCAAATTGCAAAGGAGAAAGGTAAAACATTGATCTCGGGAGAAGGTTCAAGCTTGAAGGGTGATTTAAATGATATTTTAAAAGCCATTAATATTGCAAAATCCCCTTTGGTGCAGACAGATGTGATAAAATTTGATCAAGGAAAGTTGAAGAAAATGAAACCCTCCAAGAAATTGGAATTGGAGGATGATGTTACATAATTTGTTTTCAAACCCAGAAAACCCTTAACCAGGCAATCCAAGAAGATGCAAGAGCCAAATATTGAGTTGGGGAGAACAGAAGAAGCATCTGGTGTTCAAGAAGAGTTGATAGACTTTTCGTCTCCAAGACCTAAAGGTGACAAAACCACAGTTCTTGCCACTCAAATAGAAAAAGCCAGTTACGAGGTTATGGAAGAAAGGTTAAAAGCTGCTAACAATGAAATTGCTAGACTAAGAGTGAGAGAAAGAGGGCATGCTGCTGAAAGGATAGATTTCGAAAGGATGAAGGCTCTCTGGGAAGCTGAAAAGGTGTCCAAACCAGAAATAGTAAACAGTGAAACTCAATACTTTACCTGGACTGTTCCTGCAATTAAAGAAGCCATATTTGTAAGGAGGATTAATGCTCAGCTGAGAGCTACAAATAGGGGATTGAATAGACAAATTGAAGACCTAGAAATACAACTAACCAAGTCTGGAAAGGGGTCTAAAGCAATAATGAAACAGGGTGATGAAAAAGGGTAGTGAAGGGTATATATTAAAACAGTTTTGGCACATAAAAAGAGTTTTAGCATATAAAATGAAGAACAACTGTGAAGAAGAACATCTTATAAGGGTAAGTGGTTTGATTTTTGGTTGATCATATGAGTCTTCATGGAATTTTGAAAAAACTCCCAAATTGCATATTTTTGAAGGCCGTGTTGAAAAAGAGCACACACAACAGTTTCGTAGCGTGCTACGAAACTGCTGAAGATGATCATTTAGCACTTATGGATGCTTTCTGGAGGTAAGGTCTGATTAGTTCCAAATTTTGAATTTTTTGGTAGACATGGGATCATATAGTTTTCAAGTGGCAGTGGTGTAGAAAGCAAACTTCCAAGAATTATTTCATAAGTGATGTAAAGGTTGTGCTAGGGGAAGGTACGTCACTTCTTTTATATGGACCTTCTCACCAATTATTCAGGTGGTGGGAGAGTAATATGTTGCCATCCAATCCTCCAACGATCTATCTCCAACTAGCCTTCCTTTGAACACTCTTACCAGGGCCCCTCGCCTTGATAATCCCATTAGGAAGTATATATCCTCTACCTCTATGGCCAGCCCTCGTCCCTGTATCTCGAAGCGTTGTTTCTTAGGAACCCACTATTGGATAATTCTCTCCAAAAGCATAGGTTTCCCTCTCACAGATTGGGTCTTGAAAAAATTCAAGAGTCCATAGTTTCACAGTGCTCTCTTAGCCCCTACGTCCAACAATGCAACTTCATTGTTAGCACTATATTCTAATTTTCTCCACTCAAGCATTGTGTAAATACTAAAAAACCCATCAAATATCTCATTAGTTTCCACTCATATGAAAAAATTTGGGTCAATCTTAGGCTCCCCCTACTCTAGATATGATAAATTTACCTTTCAACACTCTTTCCTAGTGTAATCGTCGAATTGGAGGGCTAGAAACGCTTTGTCCATAGTGGTTTAGGAGTGCATCTAGACTCTATTTTGGCCAGATAACCTATTACATACTGTTGAATGCACTCGAGCTTGGTATATATGTCGCCACAACCTAAACATTCAGGAAAATGCATAAAAAATACTATCAAATGAAATAACCTAGTGGTGACGGAATCCAATTTCGTGGCCTGTTACTTAAGGGATATGAAAAATACGATTTGGAAAAATGAAAGTTTTTCCACGCTTTTCTCTAAATGAAGTGAAAAATGAGCCTGATGGTTAAAATATCTCTTTTTTTATTGTAAGGTGGACCTATTCTGTATCCTTTTTAATTTTGATCATGGCTCTTTTGTCAAATTGTTAATTATTGGGAGTCTTTTTCCATGTTTTCCTTATTATTACTTTCCATTAATGATTCTATTAAGGATTTTTTATTTAAATTATTTTAAAAGGTTAGTAGGGATGTCATAGTTTTCATTGTTGCTCTAAGGTATATTTTTAAAATTGGCATATAGGGCCAGGATTCATTGACCTTTCCACTGCATTTTTGGCCTTTTCCATCTTCGTTTCGATTGCCTCAGGGCCCAACCCACCGGGTTGTGACATTAACAACTCATTTGTGCACATCGTAACTTACACGGTAGAGCCTACCCTCCATGTACACCCTAGAATAACAATTGATTGTCATTTTGGTGTCCATGCTGCAGTCATTCTTAGGTTTGGGGATTCTCTTTAGTACCTTCCATGACATCGAATTTGAGCCTCACACCTCTCTTTGTCTAATAATTCTGGCTATCACCCCATAAGGGGTCCCCACACTTTTTCTGATATTGCCTTATGGTCACATATGCTCATGGCCCTCAATGTCTTGCTAGATACTATCATACCAATGCTTGCCTTCAGTTTTCTCACTATATTTGTAGCCATGCTCAACCTCTTGCCTTTACATCAACCTTCCTTCCATCTCACAAACTTCCATCACCCTTTAGAGAGATAATTGCAATGAGTGGATTTCCATTACTATAAAATTTTCCCCTACTTCCTGCTTTGCTTAGGTCAGTTCCATAATTACCCCTTAGAACAATATGCATACTATTATGACACGTCTCTTTGGCACAAACTTCATTTTGGCCTTCTTTTCATGCTCATTAAACAATGAAATTCCCAAGCTCCTTTTGCTATATTTTTGTGCTCATTAAATCTATACGATGTAACAACCTTGGTAAAAACTCCATGTAAAAATATATAAGACCACGGTTGATGGGATATATATCCCAAGTTGAATGTTGGGAAAGACATCCTAGGAGGTGTTCATTTGGTTGTTTATGTCTAAGGAAATTGGCAAAGGCAATGACTAAGGATTTGGAAAGGAAAAATGACATTTTGGAAAATTTATTTATGAAAATAATGGAAATTAGGAGAAAGGAAGGTGAAAGGTCACATGTTACATGTGAGGAGGAAATTGAAGGAAAATGATGGAAAATGAAGAAAATAGAAGCCTCATTGGTGGGCTCCAGTATTGCAGCAATGATGCTGCAACTCCTGGGACTCCCTTCTTTACTTTTATCAACCCGGTAGTTCGTAACAAACTTGGAAGCGACGGTGCTATATGCACAAGTAC
>APFE031743294.1:134404-152069 GCA_000404065.3 Pinus taeda
TAAATATATTAAAAAACATGCACAAAACTATGGAGAATGGTGGATTAAATGGAAACAATAGGCAAAATGAGCCCATATAGTTACCCTTTTCTGGGGCTCATTATCACCCCCCTGCTGAATGGGTTGCTCATCCTCTGAGCAACTAATCCAATTCTTCATCCTTGATGGCCTTAACAACTTCCCTGACATCCCATGCTTATGAGGTGATGTCTTCTTCCCTGTCATGAAAACCTACCTTTCTGTCTACCTCCTCCCACTGCTGTTGTTCTTCTTCTTCCTTAACCCCTTCCAGTAGTCCTAAGAGTAGTGGAGGACTGAACTTTAGGCCAATCCAGTTGGCCTTCAGGTTTTGCATTGATTGTTTATAAAGGGGCACTCTTGCCAAAGCCTCCCTCATTCTGGTTGGGGAGTGATACTCCCTGATCTTTACGCTGTGGGATAGTGTATTCCATCTCCTCATACAAGCATGAAGGCAATCATCACCAAATAATCTTTCCATATCCTCAAAATGGGTGATGGCTTGCACTTGCTTTTCGACATAATTCGGGAGAACTTGAGGGTTGTTTGCAAGGTGTTGATGAGCATATATTAGAGTTGAGGGGTCTTCTGGTTCTGCTCTGATTAGCAGGGGCTCATTCAGTTCTTTGGCCATGATCTGCTGAACTTCCACTGCCCTTTTTTCCTCATGGCTCATCCAGGAAGCCATAACCATGAGCTATACATCTCCTGATGCAACATTGGGGTCCCAAAAGTTCATATAAGGGAGTGCCATGTTATGTAAGTAAAACTCTGCTAATTTGGCCTTGTCCTCAATCGAGCTAGTGGCACGCAGATGCATAAACTGACCATAATGTTGGAAAGGGATTGTGCCCCTTTGGGCCAATGTTTTGATTTGAAACTAAAGCCATTGGTCCTTAAGATACAATGCATACGATCTGGCTGATTGTCTGCATTACAAGGCTTCAATTTCCCAGTTGGCCATGGAGGCCATCTGGGCTTCTATCTCTTGCAACTACTGTTTCAGCATCAGTATTTCAGCTGCTGCTTGAGACTCCCTCTCTTGCTGCTGTTTTATCATTATTTCCACATCAGGGTGTGTCTCTTCCCTTGGCTGCTGTTCCTGTGTTGTTTCCTGTCCTTCTAAAGGACCTTCCTGTAGGTGCTGTTCTTCAGAAACTTGTGTTATGTCTGCCCTTTGAGTTTGCTGTTGCTGTAACTATTTTTTCAGCAGTGCATTTTCCTCCTACAGTTGGGCTTTTTTAATGCTTTCAGTGTGTCTCACCATTGCCAACTCCATTCTTAATTCTTACAGCTGTTCTTCCATGTGGCCTATATCTGCAACTCCCTTGGATTTAGTGATTTTCATCCAAGTGTGTGTTCTAATTCTTTCTTGCTCTAATTCAAAGAAAAGCGGTATAACAAATTTCTGTGGGATGATCTTCCCACCATCTAACAAGTTGTAATATGAGCCCAAATTAGGTGAGGGCTTGGTTCAGGTATCTCCTCGGTCTTGTCTTCCTCATGTGACTGTTTCGCTACCTCCTCTTCCATTTTTTCAGTCTCCTTTAGCTTGGACAACGTTTCCTGTAGAGAGGTCCTAGCTTCGTGTAGAACTGTGTTGGTGTCCATCAGTCGGATTCTTTCCTTCTAGGTGGAAGCTTTGTGACTTCCCCTCTCATAAGTAATAGATATTTTGGAGGGGGATTCCTCATTTTTCTCAGTAGGAGCATCTTCAATTATGATAGGTTCTTTTGATGGTGGTTGGGGCTTGCCCACCTTTATCCTGGTGCTCCTTCTAGCTTTAAAGTACATGGATGCTGCTTTTTCTCTTTTTCCTTTTTGTTTTGTTGGAGTGCTTAAGGCATCCAGCACAGCTGCTGCTTCTTTTGCCAATGTCTCAGGGGATGTTTCTTCCTGCTGCTGTTCCCCTTTGTCTTCTGCTGCCTTTTCCGTGCCTGCTGTTTCTGCTATTTCTGGCAAGGGTCTCTCTTTTTCTTTCTGGGTTCCTGCCTTGCTTGTGGTAGTCCTCTTTGGGACTTTCTTAGGCTTTTTCTTCTCACTTTCTATTCTTTTCCTTTTCTCTGTCTTTGGGGTGGTCTTCTTTTCTGCTGTGGGTTTCTCAAGTTTCTCTTCTACTTCCTATTCCTCCTCTGTTTCCCGCTCTTCCTCTGTTTGAATAGGTGGTGTCTCTTCATGCACTTCTTCCTCAATTTCCTCTTCCTCTTCCTTACTGCCAGATAGGCTGATATCCTCAGCCAAAGTTTTGATATCATCATCTCTAAACATATTTATGAAAATGTCCCAAGCTATGGGAATGGTATAGGTATGTAAGGCATATTCTACCAACAATTTGATGAGCCCATGGTGAGCCAGTTGGTCTGGGATTCCTGCATTTAGCTTGGTACTACATTCTATTAGAGACTGGAGGAGGAAATATGGGAGACTCAACTTTTTAACTGGAGGCAGGTCCATCCCATACCTCAATTCATGTAGCAACCTGAAGTGATAACCATAAACAATGCTGAACCTTCCTTCACAAGTGATGTATTTCATTATTTGGTAGCTGACTTCATCCCATGGAGGAGGTAAGCTTGTCCTTCTAACCTCGTTTTTATTCTCTAGAGGATCCTCCCTAGGTTGAAAAAATGTCTTCTTGGCCACCTGTCCTAATGCGTTTTCCTTCTTGCTCGAAGGGAGCCCAGGTGGCAGGCTGGTAATTCGACTAATAAAACCAGGAGTGAGTTCTAGGGATAGACCCCTAAAATGGACTGTGGCATGTGTTTTCGAATGGGGTCTTAAGGCCATCAGAAATTCTTCAGTTACCTCATCATCATACCCATGTATTCTTTCAAAGAAAATCATCCAATTAGCCCTGGTGAAGAGGGCCACCACCTTAGGATGCTCATGTAGTTGGTTGGAGTTCAAGGACTCCTTCCTCATAAACCCTCCTAGCATGGTGCCTGGTAGTTTTTGACATGCTTAAGTGAGGAGAAAAACAACAATTTTCAAAGAAAATAAGAGATAGAAGGACAGCTGAATTTTTTTTATTTTTTATTTTTTATTTATTTTTTTTTTTTTTTTTTTCAGAACTGTAGGAGGAGTTTCAGTGCTTCTTCTCACAACACCAGATTGCAATATACCCCTTGTTTCAAACTGATTTTACCCCAAATTTGATTTTCTGCTGGTGGAGAGAATATATTTTCCTTTGACAGAACAAAAGATAAATAACACAGGTTTTTTTTCAGAGAATAGACAGATACACAATTTTGGTTTTTTTTTTTTTTCTTCCACACAGGCTTGTTCCCATGATTGCAAGTGTTTTTTTTACAGCAGAATACAAAAAAGAGGAAGATAGACTTCGAATGCAGAAAAAACAGGGAACTGTGTAGAACTTCGGGAAAATATGTAGACAAACTTTTAAACTTCGTTCTCCTTTTTCCCAATCAAATTCTGTGTTTTTAATCCACCACCTTACACAAATAAGTCCTATGCAGGGAGGTTTCTCGAGCCTACCTCGTTTTAAGCTTGAATTCTCGTAAAAATCTCGAATTTGCCTTCTGTTGGCCGCTCTCTGCCTTTCCTGTAGAAATTATCCGACTTCCTGTAGAATGCAGCAGGGCTCCTTAGAGCCCGATAGGGAAGAGGGTTTCGAAAAAATTGATAGAAAACTGGCGGAGGATGATTGGTTTGCTGCTCTGAAGGTGGTAGACGAATGCTGTAGTCGAAAGCTTCGTAACATGCAAATGAACCAAAAGGGTGGTGGAGGCTTGGAGTTCATTGTACTTAACTGTTGGCGTAACCTGCGGTGAGGAGATGAGGTGGCCAGATGGGTACGTTATCCCCATCTGGACCGTTGGTCTAATGCCAGTGTCATTATAGTTCCTCACATTGCCTGACCACCATCACCTCCCTTACTCCCGTTATCCGCCGCCACCACTACCGGTTTCAAATGCCTTCTTTCGGAGTTGACATGCCGCACGTGCTGGCTGCGTATCTAATTAGCAGTTCGAGTTTGGACGTGGCTCAACTGAATTCTGTGAAAGGGTGTGAATTGAATGAGGGTAGCTAGTTAGCTCGCCACCGATTCCATGTAATTGACCATTCCATAGTTCATGCAGTTTTAAAATATTATTCATGCAATCGAGGAACAGGTTTAGGCACTTACCTGCTCAGTCGCGGGTGTGTTATACAGGTTTCAGATTTTGGCACTTCATTTCCCCATTGCTATCGCTGCTTGCGCTCTACATGCTCAGCCTTGGTTCTTTCTCGATGATCTCCCGTTCAAATTTGCTCTTCATACGTCCTGCTGCGCTGGCCCTATCTCTACAGTATGTTTTTCAAAGGGATCAGCTGCTACAGGAATCCTGTAGAATTTCCTGTAGCTGCTTCTCCTCTTGAAATTCAAGCTAATACATGAGCAGGACTAAAACTGCTGAAGGAGGTCTTCGACTGAGAAGAAATCACCACTAGAGGGTATCAAGTAGGGATGAGTGAAACTGTTGCTGCTTGATTTGTCATTTTTTCTTTTTGCTGTGTGTTTGCAAGATGACAGAAACAAAATATCGACATGTGGCTGTGCGGGGACAAAAACGAGTGGAGAGTTCGGTGCATAGGGATGGAATGGCGAAATGGGAAGATGGATGGTGGTAAAGAGGTTCACAATGCGGCCAGATGAATTTCCAACCCTTGTGTTCTGTTTTAAAAAGGATTTTGGCCTTCCCGAAATTTCTACTGCATCCTCCTGTAGAAAACACAGAGTTTCCTGTAGAATGCGGAATTTCAGAACAAATGAGGCCAAAAACTTGGGAAAGGAGAGCAGTGATGGTGTGATGGACTGTAAAGGGTGCATGCAACCTATCATATCTTTTCCTCTTGTGTAACCCTCCTGCAACGACCTTCTTGCAACCTGCAATTTATTCAAAAGGGTTAGATTTTTCTTTTTTCTTTTTTCTTTTTTTGAGATAGCTGGGGCGCCTCCAGGAGGTTTTCACCCTTACTGCCTACCCTGGGTGCCTCCAAGAGGTTTTCATCCAGGGATATTTTATTATATTTTTCCTTTTTTTTTTTTTGTTTTTTCTATTTTTTTTTCTTGCTTCTGCTCAGGGTGTGGGTGGAGTGGTGACAGGGACCTACTCCACTACCAGCACTGATTTACCCAGAGTTCAATGAACTCCTACCTAAAAAGGGGCTTCCTGTAGATTTTCAATCGATGCACATTGACGAGCATGGGGATGGCTTCTTCATTAATGGTCCAGATATGAACTGAACCATTGTCATTGCATTTTTCCACTGTATATGGTCCTAGCCATCTGGTTCTCAGCTTGCCCTTGAAATCTTTGTACCTTGAATCATACAACAGTGCCCAATCTCCCGGCTGAAATTGTTTCTCTCTGAGGTGTCGGTCATGCCAGATTTTTCTTTGAAGCTAGACTACCTCTGAGTGGAGAAGGGCCTGCATTCTCTGTTTATCTAACCCATTTAGTTGAAGCAATCTTTCTTTTTGTGCATGGCTGAGGTCTAGGTCCAGTTGAGCTGCCAGCCTTAATGTGTTATATTCAAATTCGATGGACAACAAAGCCTTCTTCCCATAGACTAGCTCATAGGGGGTGAAACCTGTGGTAGTTTTCCAAGTAGTGTTATAGGCCCAGGTGGCCTCAACCAATCGGTCTGCCCAATCTTTTCCGCTGCTGCTCACCACCTTAGTCAAAATCTCCTCCAAAGATCTGTTAGTGACTTCCACCTGTCCATTTGCTTGGGGGTGATAAGGGGTGGAAGTTCTGTGCTTAATCTTGTGGTGTGTGAGCAGGTCTTCAACTAAATTGGAGGTAAACTGACTCCCTTTATTTGTAACTAACTCTCTTAGGTAGAAAAACTTGTAGAAGATATTTTCCCTTAAGAACTCAACTACTTTTTCCTCTGTTGCTGCTTTGATTGCCTATGTTTCTGCGCACTTTGTCAGGTAGTCCGTGCACACAATGATGTAAGAATTTTGTTTTGAGGGAGGATTGATAGGACCCATAAAGTCCATGCCCCACTTCTCAAATGGCTTGAAAGTCACTTGAGGTTGTAGGGTCATCTCATCCCTTGGGGTTGGTTTCCCCATCTTTTGACATCGGCCACAGTGGCTAATGTATCTCCTGACATCTTGATGGAGTGTGGGCCAATAGTAACCTGCTTGCAAAATCTTGAAATCAATCCTCTTTGCTGCAAAGTGGCCCCCACAAGGTCCATCATGATAGGTTAAGAGGATGTCAAAGACTTCCTCCTCCCTGACACATTGCCTCAAAATTTGATCTGGGCCAAGTTTGAACAGATTGCCCCCAATCCAAGTGAATGGGGCACTTCTTGCTCTTCTCTTTTGAGGACAGGTGTGGCGGAAACTATGCTGAAACCAAGTAATTTGCTATATCAACAAACCATGGAGAGAGTACTGAAATAGCAAATAAGTGTTCATCTGGCATTTCATCATCCACCATTCCTTCTTCACCTGCAGGCAGATCTAGTCTAGACAAAAAATCAACAACAACATTTCTTTACCAGGTTTATCAACAATAGTCAAATCAAATTGCTGCAACAAAAGTAACCATCTAATGATACGAGCGTTTACATCTAATTGCAGCATGGTCAGTGTGTATGAATGTTTGGTAACCAGTGATGTAGTGTCTAAACTTGTTCATGGAATGGACTACAGCTAGGAGCTTTTTTTCGGTTATCGTGTAGTTTAATTCTGCCTTGGATAGGTTTTTATTGACAAATTATATGGCATATGGTAGCTTCTCTTCAACTTGTCCTAGGGCTGCTCCTATAGCTTTGTTCGATGCATCTGTGTGAATGTGGAAAGGTAAGGACCAATTTGGACCTCTCAAGATTGGGGCAGTTACCAGCGTACCTTTCAAGGCATCCAGAGCCTCTTGACAGTTGTCAGTCCATTTAAACTCAACATCTTTCCCTAAAAGACCAAACAATGGAGAGGCTAGCTTGCTAAAATCCTTAGTGAATCTTCTATAATACCCTGCTAAGCCTAGAAAACAACGAACATCTCTTACCTTTTGAGGAGGTGGGACCCTTTAGATAATATCAATCTTGTTGGGATTCACCTGTAATCCTTGTTGAGAAATTGTATGACCTAGCACGGTCCCTTCATTCATCAGGAATTCACATTTTCAAGATTGAGGGACAGGTTCATTTCAATACAATTGGCTAAAATTTTTCCCAAGTTAGTCAATGCTTCTTGGAAGTTGGAACCATAAGGGGTAAAGTCATCCATATAGATTTCCACTGAATCATGAACTAGCTCAGCAAATATGCTCAGTACTGCTCTCTGGAAATTGGCAGGAGCGTTGCACAACCCAAACGGATGGACCTGGTAGGCAAAGGTACCCCATGGTCAAGTGAAAGTGGTCTTATCTTGGTCTTCCAGGCTGATTTGGATCTAGTTGTACCCACTAAACCCATCTAAGAAAGAGAAAAACTTCTTCCCCGCTAGGCCATCTAGCACTTGATCTATGAAAGGCAAAGGGAAATGGTCCTTCTTGGTGGCTTTGTTCAGTTCCCAATAATCTACACAGATTCTCCACTTCCCGTTTTTCTTTGGCACTAGCACCAAAGGAGAAACCCATTTGCTATCAGAGATGGGGTAGATGAATCATGCATCCAACAACTTTTGAAGTTCTTCTTTGACATTGTCCTTGAGGGTTGGATTCATTCTCCTTTGAGGCTGCCTCACTGGCTTACAATCTTCCTTGAGGTAAATGTGATGAGTACAGACAAAAGGGTGGACTCCCTTCATCTCCTTATAACTCCAAGCAAAAGCATCCAAGTGATTTTTCAATAAGCTACACAACTCTCTCCTGAGAGGTGGATACCGCTGAGTTGATCCTCAAGGTTATTTCTGGGTCAAATTCCACATTCTTAACTTGGAGAAAGGTCGGGTCAGCCACACAGAGATCAACAGAAGCATTGGCTTGGGTTTCTTCCACCAACTCCTCTAATGGCAATTCACTGGGGGGTGGATCCTGGATCAAGTTTTCAATAAGATCTTCCTCAATTTGTGGACCCCCCATGGTAGTTTCTACTGTGCACAATGGTGCGGAGTAGACTTCATCCTCGTCTTCCTCCTCCAACTAGAGGGGTAAATCATGCTCCATAGAGGTTGGGCAGGAGGATAGAGGACTAGCTGCTTGGACATATGCCCATTCTTGATTGTCATGTTCCCAGCTTGGTAGTTGATATAGGCATCTGTAGTAGCCAACCAAGGTCTTCCCAGGATGAGAGGGTAGCCAGTGAGCTTTGCCTTTGGTTGGAGAACCAAGAAATCAGCCGGGTACTCCCAGGAATCAATAGAGACCATGACATCTTCCATAATCCCCTCAGGGGTCACGATGGAGCGGTCTACTAACTACAGTGCTATTGAGGTCTTTCTTAGGGAACCTTGAAGGTCGAGCTTGAGCATAGTGTCCTTGGTCATCACATTAATGGCAGCCCCTAGATCAATCAAGGTATGGGGGATTATGGTGCCATTGATGTGGACATCAACTACAGGACTCCCAGGGTCTAGATACTTCGGACAAATTACCTGCCCCAACATCGGATCAGACAGTTGTCCTATGACATTGATGGTTGGGGCATCTCTCCTTCACTTGCCTAGGTGTTTAAAGAAATTCTCCTTGATAATCTTGTTGTATATGGGCACATCCTTTATGGCTTGGAGAAGGGGTATTTTTACACATAACTGCTTAAGTTCTCCCAGAAGTTCAGTTTTTTTTGGGGTCGGTTGTGTGGTTCTAGTTAGTCTCTCAGGAAAGGGTGGAACGACTGTTGGTTCACTTTCATGTTTCTCTTCTTCATCCTCCTTAGGAGGAGGTTGGCTGTTTGGGAGGACCTTCCCAGATCGCAGGTTGATCTCCTGAATCTCCACAACATAGGTAGGGCATGTTGTTTCTCCAGTATATACCTGCTAGACCTATATGTTATTGGAATTCGGGTTCGGTTGAGCAGGTATTTGGGGTTGTCTTGGAGGAGCAGGAGGTAATAGTTGGGGTTGAGCAGGTGGTGGAGGCAAAAGAGCTGGAGGAGAGTTGTATTGGGGCCTCCACCCCTGATGAGGTGCATTCCACTGAGGTTGCGGCTGAGCATGAGAATGAAATGAATGAGCAACAAGTTGAGTATGGTATTGAGATGGATACGACCAAGGAGGGGGTGTGGACCAGGAAGGATGAGTAGGGGGACCCCACGAAGGTATGTGAGTGGATTGATTGGGGTTGCAATAAGTCTGGGATGTCCCTTGCATTCCCTGCTGGTAAGGTCAAGGTCCACGTAGCCTCCTTTGGTTCATGAAGTAGAGTGGTTTAGTGACTCCTTCAACCCCTTGGTACATAGCTTTAAATCTGGGTAAGGATAGGCACTGATTGGTAGGATGGTCTGCTTCACAGAAAAAACACACTTCTACAGAGTGCAATGGACATTCGTTCTTGGAATGCTTTTTGGTGCATCTGGGACAAAAGATGGCCAAAGCCCTCTTAGCTTCCTCTTGCTTCTGTTGGATTCACAAGGTATCCATTTGCATGGAAATAGTCTGTCTCATCTCGCTTTTGAGATCCTCCATTTTATTTGCAAACTCATTTTTGCATAAGGGGGCATTGGCTAAAAGTTGACTTCCCCTACCTCTTTTTCTGGCTACCCTAGAATGGTTTCTAAACACCGTATTTATGTCATCATAAGGTAGCTAGTAGATGTCTCCCCCAACCAGCAAATGGAGGGTATCTAGAAGGTCTTTAGGGACTCCTTGGAGCAGAACCAACTTCAGAGGTTCGGGGTCAAGTGTGCACCTGGCCCTTTTATAACTGAGTTGAAATCTCTCTTCATAGTCTTCTAAGGATTCATCACTTCCCATCGTCATCCGAAAGATTTCTTCCTTTGTTTCCTTTGACCAACAGTAATCCCGATATTTGTTGTTAAAGACTTGCTGCATCTAAGCCCAAGTTGTGATACTATTTCCAGGTAGCCCCATGAACCAGCGTAGTGCTACATCCTTGAGGGTAGAGGGAAAGAGTTTCAACTTTTGCTCGTCTTCTGCATAGTCATAAGTTCGACAAAGGACAACAAACTCAAACAAGAAGGTATCATGGTCTTTAGTAGTCAATCCATGGAAGTGAGGTAAGGCTGAGGGACTTATGTTTTTCATCTTTATGTCCCCATTGGTCTCTCGGATGGGAAAGGTGCCTTCTATTTTCTCCTCATTTCCTATACCGTTTCTATTTTCAGCCATGGTCTCAGGAGGAATGTTTTCTTTCTCTTCTTCTGTTATAGGATCTTCGTATATCTCTGGAGGTTCACCTATAGGTTCTTTTGGATCACTGCCACCAAAGAAGAGAGAAGGGTGATTTAGTGATGTGTTGGGGTTGTTGGGTAGCAATTTTCATGAATTGTCTCTGTTCCTACGAGGCATGAAAGAGAATCTCTTTTTAGGATTTTTGTGTTTATTTTTCTGCTTATACCTGCAAAAACTTGAAATGGATTGAACAAAAAATTGCAGCTAACTAAAATAAACCTTGCTAAAATGAAAATTGCATAATTGAAATGAAAGTGGGAAATGACTAATCTATGTTGCTAAAATGAAATTGCAAAATTGAAATGCTAATCTACGCTTGCAGAATTGAAATTGCAGAATTGAAATGCTAATCTATGTTTGCAGAATTGAAGTTGCAGAATTGAAATGAAAGCAGGAAATGTCTAGTCTACGCTTGCTGAAATGAAATGAAAGCAGGAAATGTCTAATCTACTTTTGCAGAAATGAAATTGTAGAATGGAAATGAAACAACTACTCTACTCTTGCTGAAATAAACTACTTAGCAGAATGTTGCAGTAAAAAATAGAAAAAAAGTAGTAATCACAAATACTTTGACGCTTCCCTAGCAACGGTGCCAAAAAGATAGTGGGCTCTAGTATTGTTGCAATGATGCTACAACTCCTGTGACTCCTTTCTTTACTTTTATCAACCCGGTAGTTCGTAACAAACTTGGAAGCGACGATACTGTATGCACAAGTACTAGCTCTTACTGCAGGCTGTCACTTGATCAACTGGCACAAGTTCGCTAGGAGCTCAAGCCAACTTCTATGAGTTTTCAAAAGAAGATTTTAATTGTGATGGAAGAAAGCTAACTCAAAAGAGGCTATTCTACTTGCAGAAAGAGGATGAAAGCTGAAAGGAAATGCAAACCCTAGTTTTACCCACTAACCCTACTTTTGCAAGAAAAAGAGATGAAACTACTGAAATGGATGCCATGGACTACTGTCAAGGTAAAGTGCATGTACTTAAGCTACTTCTGAAGGAAAATGTGGAAGAACCATCTTTTTGTACTTTTGAGCAATTTTATGCAAAATTATTATGGTTGTGTTTTAACTATTTGACTGTGCAGAGGTTTGGTGGTGAAAGGAGATAGATTTAGCTGTTGCAGATGATGAGGAAGGTGTGGAGAGGACCTAAGGAGTCCCTAGCACCCTTCTGCAGAATTCCATTGCGATTAGATTCCAAAAAATTTCTCGCATGAAATTCTATAGGAAGTCTGCAGGGGATCTATAGGAAGTCTACAAGAAGTTCTACAGGAGCAGGCTGAAAGTGATTTTTGAAGGTTTGGAGGAGGAAAAATGGTGGGAAAAGGAAAATGAAGGTTGGATGAGGATGTTAGAGGGTCTAGGACTTTGCCAATGAAGATCAAACATGAAGGTGATGGCTGGACTAGTTCAAAGGATAAGAAAGCGATTTTGCACAAAAACGTAGAAATTAGGGCTTTTTGGGGAAGTGTGGCGAATGAGTGGAGAAAACCTTGAGAAATGGACTAGAGCAAGTTGGGGGATGAGAGGATGATAAGCTGGGATGGTATTTGAGTGAGCTGCACACCTGCTTCTACAAACTGTTTCAAGGAGAATTAGAAAAATAGAGTTTTACCTACTTTAACCTAATTCTGCCCTAAAAAACCAGAAAAGTGTTGAACATAATGTTATGGATAGGAAATGATGCAAGAAAACTATGAAAACTAAACAAGGAAAAATCGAAGCATGTAAATACTACTGATATCAACTTCTCCAACTCGAATTCACACACTAGCAATTGCATTGGAAAGCGAAAACAGTGTTTTGGTGGCAACAAGAGTGTTTTGGTCTCAATTCATGGTCCCAAGGAGGGAGAAAGAAGCTCAAAGCCTACTTGGTAGCCTTTTTGTGGATCTTCTCTATTATTGCAACAAACTAACTAATCAACTTGAAGCAAGAACAAATATCCTAATCATCAAAAACAACCTAAGTAATGAAGTAAGCTTTAATTTAAATAACAGAAATTATTTCATGAATGCAAGAAGAAAACACCTATAAATACAAGAAGGAGGTACTGGGCACTTGGGTTGGGCCCAACCCCAAGAGCTATAGCCCCCTTAGAAAGATCAGTTTTGGTTCAAGGTTGAATTCATCTTCATTGATAAAAAAATACTAGTCATATCACAAAACTGTTTACAGAAAGAGCTCGAAAATGAGCTGAATGCAGAGCTGCACTAAAGTGTGAAAATAGATTGTTCAATAGCTAACCTACTGAGGCCTAAGGCCTTCTTATTTATACAACTCGAGGACTCCCAACAGTCCTCCTAAAATTTAGGAACTCGGCTGCCAAAACTTGCAGATAACATCAACTTCATTAGACCTGCTTGGCTACCCTTGTGATCATCGATGTGGTGGCCTTTGAACTCTGAGTTGCTGGTGGAGAACTCAAGGAAGGGGTCATTAATGCAGGAGACACCCTTCCTATAAGTCCTCAGCTTGGTTTCTTTGAGTTTTGGCTGCAAATTTGCTCATAAATGCTTGGTCTTGGTCCAAAAATGTCCAAAAATATGCAATAAACACTCATTAGACTTCGAGGCAAAATGACTATCCCTATTCCCTCAATTAACATAAATATATTAAAAAACATGCACAAAACTATGGAGAATGGTGGAATAAATGGAAGCAATAGGCAAAATGAGCCCATATAGTTACCCATTTATGGGGCTCATCACTCATTGATAAAAATACTTCTAAGGATCATTTGGCAAGCTTGGCCAGTGTCACCTTTTGTTAGTTGAATTTTTGGATCTCTCTCATTATTCTCTCTCTCTCTCTCACTCTTGGACACTAGATTTTCCCTGGACCATTTTGGCAATTGAGCAAGAAAAGAAAAGAAGGCAAGAGGATGCAAAGATCAAGCAGGGAAAGACAGGTTCAAGCGGGTATATCAGGCTTCATTGTAGGTATCAAATTGCATGTGTATTTCCTTACTATATTTGGCATGCATGGCATTGCATGAGGTTCTTTTCTATTATGGAATGGGTTTTTCCAAGTGTGACAATGTTTTCAACCTAGCCTTTCCATTTCTGGATATCCATGGTGTGATGGGGTTCTCATGTTTTGGTTGATTTGGATTGCTGGATAGATTGGAAGTTGAGTGGGGTCGATCTCCAAATGATAGAGCACATGGCCTAGTGGTCCCTAAACCAGAATATGGATCACGGTAAGGCCACTGGCCTAATGATGCTTGAGCCAGACTGTGGGTGACAGTAAAGCCAAGATTGTGTTGCCTCGGTGGGATTAGGAATCCTTGTTGGTGAGTGATAGGATATATAATAAATCCAAGAGGTGGTTTTCTCTCAATTGGGCCTAGTAATCCCATGTTTGTGATATGTGGTAAATCTTGGAGAATGGGTCTCGGTTTAGGGCCTAGTGAATCAGGTTTGGATTGTGGTAAATCCTGAGAGACTAGGAGACAGGAAAATTACTCACGGTGTAGATCGAGAAATTCAGTGGCATCCATGCTTGTTTTTCCTAGTGATTGGGAGGAGATCACGGTAAAGCCTCTTATGATGTGTTCATTGTGTTGGCCTAGTGATCCGAGATGGATTACGGTGAAGCATGGTTTCTGTTGATGAGGGTGAGGCGGTTTAACCTCGGTATGCCCTGGTTGGTTCTTTTGGTTTGAGTCCCACATTCATGCTTGGAATATGGCACGAGGGTGAATGGATGAAGAGAGATTTGGCTTAGCCATTCTATGGTCAGGTGGAACGTGGTAGTCCCATCTCCAGTTGGTTTATTGCATTCATTAATGAGAAATTCATTCCCTTGATTTTCATGTGTAAATGTATTGATGTATATGTGGATTTTGATGACTAATATGTTTATGGTATTTTTGTTCCTATTATGTCAATTATATTTATATTTTGTGAAAACAACTATGTATGGCTCTTAGCATGTTTTTACTTGTATATGAATGGATAATGTGTCTATGATCTAATAGTTGATAACGCAGCAAATGACATGAGGGAACAATGGTTCATAGTGATTCTTAGATAAGTATGAGATCTCTACACTTAATTATGTTGTTTACACCATTAGCTTACATCTTGATGATATGTTTGACGAAATGTCGTCATGGCTAGGAGGGGTCTGGTTATGGTCTTTTTCAGTTTATTACTTTTGTATCATTGTTTCCCTGTATTTTTACTGATTCTAAGCTATCACTCCATTCTGGGCAGTGGCTTGGGCTTTGGGCCTGAAAAAGTGGCTTAAATCTCGGGTTCACTAACACAGAACTGGAAATTTTGGTCCCTAGTCGCTAGCAAGTAAGCTTGTGAGAGCGACTTTAGGTTGTTGTTCGATCCGTTGCCCATCGCATGAGAGAAACTATTGCCTAAGATATCCAGAACATTAGTGGGACCTAGGGACATGTTGTCTGAGTAGCTGACTTGTCTCCTGAGGGTTCCGTTGATGATGTTGGATGACTGTGTGTGATGTTCCATTGATTCCACTTCCTTAAGGTCACATAGGAGGTCAAATATGATCATAGTAGCCTCTCGTCTCATGTTTACACTGATTGGCATTGTTACTTGGGTGGATGTGGGAGGAGGGTGTTACAATGTGGTATTAGAGCATGATTCACCCCTCAGACTTGATGGGTGGTGTGTGTTGCCCATGTATGCATGTCAGTTGCATGTGTGTCTCTTACAATTGAATTCCATATGCTTGTTGCATTGCATAATGTTGACCATGGTTGTAGTAAGGTTGTCATGAGGAAATTGATGTTGATTTTGTGGAATGCATCGTCATGAGCATATGACTGGTTACATATTGTTATATGTTGCTTACATGCTTTTGTATGTCACTTGATTACATCCTTGTATGGTAGGTTTCATTCTTGTATGTTTGATTACATATATTAGTCTTGTAGGTTGGTTACAAGCTTTGACCGTTTATGCTCGACTACATGTGTTCATGCATATGTGTAGTTGATTATGCATTTCTTATGCATGTTGATGGTTGCACGGGGCAATGTGTACAGTGGCGTGATGTGCTTGTTTTTTTCATGCATGAGGTCATGGTTTGTGTAGTTGATATGGTCATGCATTGATGACTTCACTCTAGCTAGAATGTGGTATATATGTTTTGGTACTCATATGTTATATGTGTATATGCAATTGTTATGCGTGTATGGTCTTGGCTATGGTTATGCATGAATAGTAGGTCAAACATGGCTTGTGAAGTCATGGTATGCAATTTAGGTCATCAGGGTGATATTGGTATGTTATGATGCTAATTTGTTGGTTGAGATAGAGTAGGAGATGCAGACCATCGAAGTAAAGTTGCAACATTGGACCTCGAGGCAAGAACATGTCATCATACATGTTTGTATGTTGGGCATGAAGGTATGTAGGTTAAGGATTGTTATATGCATTAGGTTTATATAGATTAGGTTTATGTACATGTCTTTTGATGTTATGGTTACATACATGATAGATGATAGTTGATAAGCATAGTAATATGCACATGAGTCAGATAGTCAAGAATGATGGTAACATGTGGTTGTATGCATTGCTATTGTGGTTTTATGTTAGTTAACTTGATGACTAGGTTATATGTTGTGGATGAGCATGATATATAGCATATTGTTGGTATATGCTATTAACTCTATGATTAGGGTTATTTCATTGAGATCTTGATGTTGTAATTTGGATTGGTCATATGCGTGATGGTTGTGTCCATTGCATTGAAGATATTGATGTTATATGTTTTGTGTTAACCTGGTTTGACCTATGCAGATGGTTATGGTTGTGATATTCAGGTGTGAGCCGACATATTTGTGATATGGCGTTGTACTAATCTAGACTGATTGTACATATGTGATTGTTATGCATGAATGAAAAATGTTTATAAGTTAGGATGTGAACATGTTAGTTGGTGATTGTTATGGATAACATGATCTTATTTATGTTTAAGCTGATGTGTTGAGAAGTTATATCATGCTAGCTAGCTTGATTGTGAAGACAATATAACCTTCCTTGAGATACATTAAGGTATGAGTCTGCTTATGTCGTCTATTTTATTTTGAGTGTTTGATTACGTCATTTAGTTGATTTAGTTAACATGGTATGTTTGCAAGTTGTTTGAATGTTTAATGAATTGCATAATATGAGTATGTGTTTTAATGATCTTGTTTTAATATGATTGTGCTAACATATATGTGTTGAGACAATTGATATGTACTTGAATGTGGTTGATAGTTGTAGCATTAGGTCTAATGACTATGAGTTGACTATGGATTATGACATGATTGTTAGTTTGGCTAAATGTTGATTTCAAATTGATAGATATGGTTATCTTGATATTTGGAACATGTGGTTGACATGTGTGAGCAGTTGTAGAGTAACGTGCTAGGTATTAGCATGACAAGGTAATAGTTGATGTATTTACATAACTAACAATTATGTGATGTGACAATGCATAGTAAGCCTCAATTGCAGCAAGGTAAAAAGGTAAAAGAAAGGAATTGGACAAGAATTCCTTTGGCCATGTTTGGAAACCCTAATTCCAAACGAATGAGTGCTTTGCATATAGGAAGTCTTCTTAACATTAGTTTTTTTTGAAATTATGTGGATATGTGCTAGATTCATGAACATGTACTTGACAGGTATATTAGCTAGTATTTAGTTATATGTGGATCTATCAGGGGGATTGGAGTCCCTTGAGAGATGGTGTGAATGTGCTCACTTGCAAGAAACATGCTTGGCACAACAATATGAGGTAACTTGTGTATTGTTATGTTTATTTATGCATTGACAGTTATGTGTTAATGACAACATGATGCAGGGAGTTGCATGGCAAAAGGGTTGCCATGAAATCTTGAAGAAGGCTCAGGTTGATCTTTCCTTAGGAACCATGGGAATTGAGTCATGGTATCTGTTGTTAGTATGTTCTTTTGGCCTTTTGTGATTTTCTTGTGCTTGATTTGCAGTTTTGTTAGTCTAGTGCATGATCATGCCACTTTATTTGTGGTGTCATATTGTTGTTGGTTTTCCATGGTTTTCTTCTTGTTTTCTTCTTGGTCTTTCCTTTATTGTTTTGAGAGTCTTAGGAATTGGTTGGGAAAGAGGAAATTAATGGAGCTCAGGGAGAGTCGTGTGGTACGAAATAGATAATGTAAGACTTAAATGAAGCTCTTTGCATGAGTGTTATGAAACCAGCTCACAAAAAGATAGAAAAGAGAGATCAACGCCTTAGAATTCAGCCTCTTCAAGGGGGAAACCTCCTTTACATTACACAAATGAAAAATTCTTGGATGATTCAAATGACAAAACCTCCTTTCTATATATAG